>JADHKT010000198.1:0-14125 GCA_019925285.1 Graphium sp. VPRI43844 | reverse complement strand
GGCCCACACAAAGTCCTTACCCAAAAAGCGGTCCTTTAACGGCTTATAAAAGCCAATGTCAAATTTCCCCCCCCCCCCCCCCCCCGGAAACTCTTACGCCCCACCATCTATTCATGGAGCTGATTGCACAAATGCAGCTAATAAATGAAAAAGCCTCCGTAAAAAGCCCCATTCTACAAAATAACTCACGAATTCGGTGACCCTCGGCCCGTTGATCAGAGTACATGTTCGGACTCCGTTGTCTACAAAGTTGTGCTCCAACTGACTGGCTATCTAAGTGCGTAAATTGGCTGATCTTGACAAAATTCGGCATTCTGCGCATGAGCAGTTGATTCGCTCCTGTTGGTCTACTGAGTTAGCCATGTTGAGTTCTCAACGTCTTGTAGTATATGATTAACTAGAAGCTATTTATTTATTCTATGACGCCGAATCTTTTCCAAATTGAACCTCGTCTATACCTACTAGTTTCCTAATGGTTATCGGTATTCGTCGTCTTGCAAAATAAACAACCGGACTTGAATATACAAACCGACAGGCAAAAATGCAACAGTTTCATAATCCAAAGACCTTCGTCACCTGGGACGTCCGCGCGCCAGGATGTATGGCCCTCCAGTCCATCATAACAGCCTTCCTCCTCTGTACAACTCCCAAAAAGTCACTTCTACGTCTCGGTGTGCTGCCGATCCTCCTCTACCTCAGCGTAATCGCAATCCAAACTTCGTCGGCTTTCTCCCTGCAAGTCATGTTATACCTGGGATTTGCAGTCAACAGCTACGTGAATGTATTTCACTGCATGAACTTCCTTTGGTTTCACCCTCTTGACAACAACGATGTACTGCGGGAGATGGTGTTTCGGAAAATGTCGTCGAAAAATCCGTCTTTGCTGGAACGAGTTTATTTTATGACGGCTACACTATGGAGTTTCCGTGGTGTTGGGACAACATATGAGATTCGGAGCATGCCCAAGTTTGCCGGCGGGATTGTGCCGTCAAAGGGGAGATTCATCTTGCGCCAGGCAATGTGGATTGCAATCCAGTACCTGTTTATGGACATGGTTGTCAGCCAGCCGCAAGACCCAGAGGTAGCTGAAGCGTGGGCAATGGGAAAAGAGTGGCTTTGGCTACCGATAAATAGTCATCCAGTCACCAAGGAAGATCTTGTGAGCCGGGCAATGGGGACTCTCATGTCCTGGTACCTATTTGGAAGGATGATGCTAGACGTGTGGTACCGTTTCTTCTCCATCGTCTTTGTTGGATTGGGAATTACTGAAGTCAAGCAGTGGCCGCCCATGTATGGAAAATACAGCGAATGTTACAGCCTTCGTGGATATTTTAAGTATGTGTTTTCTCCCCGCTTGCAAGCATCCAGACCAAGGAACTATTGCTGACCAAGTCCACTCAATTTAGCAAGTTCTGGCACCAGTGCTTGCGCTTGCCGCTACAAGGCACTTCCCAATACATTACCCGCCAGCTTCTCGGTCTGAAGCCCTCGATGCTAGAAGGCTACTTGACTATGTTGATTGTCTTCGCGCTCTCGGGGCACTTCCACATCTTACTCGATTACTGTTCTGGCATGGAGTCCTGGCGTCTTTCTGGTGCACTCATATGCTTCGTCCTGATTGTTCCAGGCATCATTTTCGAAGACGCAATGCGTTCTATCTGGAAAAGATTGAAACAACACTCGCCAGTACATGTGAGTCCTTGGATTGAAAAAGGTGTTGGGTATGTTTGGGTTTTTTTATACTTGACGTCGGTCACGCCCATTTTCAATTACCCGCTGCAGAGGATTCCGGTGAACCACACCTACGTGCTTCCTTGGAGTGTGGTGAAGCATTTCAGCTAGTAGTAAGCTGCGGTTAAAATGTCTAGAGAATAAGAGGGCCCGTCATGCAACCTTCGATTACAAACATTTGAATATAAAGACAACGCTTCACCCTCACTCTTTGTGGACTTTATGAGATTACCCTTGGACTTATTCCTTGCCTCCAGTGCAGGGCTAATAAAACTTGAACTATGGTACGGTGGCTTGTGACACATAAATGGACGCTTCTCCACCGAAGCTGGGCGTACTGGGCAGTTTAGGCAGATTCACCTTCTCTGGCCATACACGCACATCAGAATTGATACAACCTGCCGCAGCATAGTCCTCGTGAATATCCTTCAACGAGAATCCCGGCCAAGTACGACCCATGGGCACAGCAATCATCCTTTGCGGGTCATATTTGGTCTGTCCCTGTTTCCTCGCAGCTGCAAACGAAGCCTCCACTTCCGCCGTCGTAAGATAGTCAACAACAACGACAATACCTCCCGGCTTGACACGCGCCATGAGCAATTTGAGAAAGTCGACAGGATCGTCTACGTGGTGCAGTGCAAAGCTGATGATGGCGCAGTCAAATTGCGACCACTCTGGCTCGCTGAGGGATGGAGTTTTGTCGGGCTCGTTGAAATCGCCCTGAATGGCGTGCATTCGCGCTTCGTACTGGGGTCCTAGAATCTTGGCAGCTTCTTTGTTGAACAGGTTGACCTGGGAATGGAGGATGTCTATGCCGTGAAACGTAGCGGAAGGGAAGGAGTCGAGCAGTGCCTGTTTGTAGATCATGGAGTTAGCGCGCGGTATTCGGTCGAAAGTATGTTTGCATAAACAGAGAGGGCCGCATCATCTTGTGTGGTTTTATGTTGGGGTACTATCGAATTGGGCTTGTTTACAGTAGAGGCGGTCCCATTGCCACAGGCATAGTCTAGAATACGCAACGGCTTTGATGGGTCGAGTCGGAGCCAGCTACTGTTTTTCTGCAGGCATTTCTTGATCTCTTCTAGAAGCTTCCTAATCCATTCTATCTGATAACTGGCATCTAGGGAAGGCTGACTGGCGCGAATTTGGCTGGTTAGCAGGAATGGATTCGGCATCATAGGTGCCTCTTGGGAGAAGTGTTTACTCAGCGGGGTTGGAAGTTTTATTATCCATGACAAGAACGAGGATTTGAATTACGACGATTAGAGCAATTCAAATTCGGTTGATTTTTGGAGAAGACGAGAGGTGATGCTATACTGGATGTCAATGTGGCAATATGGCAATATGGCACATAGTCTTGTGGAGAGCAAAGGCCCAGGAAGGCAAAGCAGCGAGGTGTCAACGCACATTCTCTGTGCAGAACTTGATACGTACGTAAGCATACGTAATATTCATTGATTTCACTCCCATCCAGGTTGCGTAAAATATGTTCTTTATTTTCAACTTCTGACAAGCGAGAAAGAAGAGGAGCGAGCATGTTTGAGCAATTTCTGCCGGCCCCATTTTCTTCCTACAGCCTTTGGCGCGAAACCAGAATTTCCAAGGGGAAAGGGCCCTCCACCCTATCTCTGATTTTTGGAGGGTAATAATGAATAGTCACTCTTCTTCAGCTCTCGCTTATATTACCACCAGTACAACCGTATTAGTAGAAGCGAGGAGCATATTTCTGTGTGGGCGGGACAGTGGAGTTGAGCTGGGCTCTAAAAGGGGTCTGAGCAAACGCCTCTTGCATCAAATAACATCTCGATTGGTCTAGTGGTAAGGATACCTGCTTGTCACGCAGGTGGCCGGGGTTCGATTCCCCGATCGAGAGCTTACTTTTTTTTGATCTCGCTTGTGTCATTGTTTCCTTTTTTCCCAAGGTCATACATAGTTCCTTTTATTTGTACTTTCTTTCCTCTCCCAAGACCAAAACTTTCAGTCCAGTGAGGACGTGAAGGGATAAACCATCTAATCATCTTGATCATTTTGCACAGGTTGTTTGCTTGTACTGTACATCCTGCAGAGTAGTTGGAATTCGATAATCAGTTCCTGTAGAGCGTTTTCCTTTTGACAGGCCATCACTGTTTGGGGAATGGTGGTTCGGCGAGAAGATGGTTCTCATGGGCATATCTTACCACTTCGAGGCCACACCACGGAATGGACAAGCGAGAGGGATGAACATATCATTCACCATACCCCCACCGATGAAGCTTGGTAGGATTAGATAGCTTTCGGTTTCCTCGCAAGCAATTTCCACTTTCGCTGTTCAATGTAGTGGAAATGGTGTCCAACGATAGAAGAAGATGGATCAGCCCGGAAACAAAAAAAAAAAAAAACGTGCTCAATATGCCGCACGCGATGTTACACGCCACAAACCAATGCATACATGGATTGCAATCTATCACAAAGCGTTGTCGGCAGCCGAATGCTCTTTCACTGGAATCTACAGTTTGCAATTTCAAGGTCTTTACTCCGTACAGACGTCTCTGGTGGGTGTCACTGGGTAGGGTGAAGAAGGGCTGAAATTGAGCCACAAGAAAGGGGCAGATGAGCTCTTCCCTATTGGCAATATTATTGCCAATTATGAGTGAGTTATTGCCAGTCTCGTTACAATCCTGGAATGTGGATAGGAGTCTTAGTGGGAAAATTGGAAAGGCTTCATCTCACGACAGGAAATTTGCCTAGACTCAACTGGGCTGTGTTTTTATTTTTATTTTTTTTGTTCTTTTATTTCTATCCCATTTTTGTTTCAGTATATAGCTTACTCTTCATTGTGTCTCCTCCAGTTCGGTTCCCATACCTCTTTTCTCACCATCGATATCGATAAACAGCCCGACATGATGGAGCAGCCGAAACCAAAGCCTCTTGACCTGCCAAACGAGAAATCCCTCGACAGCCCAGCTGAAGATGATACTATCGACATGGACCTCCCGCGTGGAGTCGCAAGAATGGCCGCTGTGGCCAAACACATGACACCGAAATTCCGCCTCGCCATCTTCTCGTCCATCTTCGTCCTCGGTTTCGCATACGGCATGGCCACGACTCTTGCCAACGTGTACGCGAGCTACGCCACTGCTTCGTACAAGGGCCATTCTCTCCTTGCTACATCCAATACCCTGCGAACCGTCTTCTCCGTCGCGGCACAACCTGCGGCTGCGAAGCTTGCCGACGTGATTGGACGCCCAGAACTGATTTACCTCAGTGCAACGCTCTACGTTGTCGGTTTGATTCTCCAAGCTGCCTCGAAAGATGTTGCTACCTTTGTAGCCGGTGTCGTTCTTAATCAGATGGGTCTCTCCACCACACAAGTCATGGTCGAAGCTATCGTGGCCGACATAAGTTCGACGCGTAGTCGGCTCTTCTTCTACACGGTGCCCAACTTGCACTTCATTGTGACGATCTGGGTTTCTGGAAATATTACATCCTCGTTTCTATCGCACTCTACGTGGCAATGGGGTATTGGAATGTGGACCATCATCTACGTCGTCTGTATCATACCCTTCGGCGTCACAATGTACCTCGCCGAACGCCACGCTTACAAAAGTGGCGCACAGAGAATCCCATTGGATCTAAAAGATGTGGCCACAAAATTCTTTTGGCAGATTGATACGCCCGGTCTCATTCTCCTCGTTGGTGCCCTAGCCATGATCCTCGCACCATTAAGTTTGGCCGGTGGGATTTCAGCAAAGTGGAACAGCGGAAGCATCATTGCTCCCATTATCATTGGAATCCTATGCATTCCTGCATTCGTAGTATGGGAACTCTACGCCCCGCATCCCATGGTACCCTTTAAACATCTCCGCGACCGTTCAGTCTGGGGCGCCTTGGGAATCGCCGTCTTCTTCAACTTTGCTGTTGGCATGCAACGAGGCTATCTCTACACTGTACTCGTGGTAGCCTTTGACTTTTCTGTCACGACTGCAACTCGTGTTAGTGTCGTGTACAGTTTCATGGCGTTCGTGATTGGACCGCTATCCGGTCTTGTCGTGTACAAGACTCGTCGGCTTCGACCATTTATTCTCTCTGGAGTTCTTGTCTTTACGATAGCCTTCGGTCTACTTGTTCGATTCCGTGGTGGAAGTGGAACGCCGGAGAAGGCAGGTATTATCGCAGCACAGGTCCTCCTCGGTCTCGGCGGAGGCCTTTTTGGTTACTCGGCGACTGTGGCAATGCAGGTGTCGCTCAAACGCGAGCATGTCGCCGTCATGATTGCTCTCTATCTCGCTACCCAAAATATTGGTAACGGCATTGGCAGCAGTGTTTCGGGTGTCATCTGGAATCAAACTCTCCTCAAGACATTGACAACCAAGCTAGGCGACCCTGCCTTGGCTATGCAAGTGTACACGAATCCATTTGCGGTGGCGGCGCAGAACCCCATGGGTACTTCGGTTCGTATGGCAATCGTGGAAAGTTACCAGCATGTTCAGCGTCTTCTATGTGCTACGGGCCTGGGTCTTTGTGCGCCCGTTATCGGATTCGCTATTGCTATCCGAAACCCCGAGCTCACCGATGAACAGACCCTGGTGAGTGACGAGAAAGCTGCGAATGAATCAGGGCACTAGGTTATGGATTCTTCGTTCTTCTATAAAAACGTGATTTATCTTAGCCCAGACGGGGGAACAAAACCATGGCTAGTATCTCGAGTAGTGTTTTGAGTTGAATCTTGAATATTATGCCCATTTAGCCCGAGATGGATCATTATTTAGTGAAACCTAGGTCTGTTGAAACAATCTGATATGCGTAAATAGATACCCAAATAAACCAGACACACTGTAAAGTGGCATGTACTGCCAGGTAGCAAAAATGGCGGGCAAATAGGCGCCAAGGAATTGCCCTCCCATTTTTCTTCTCTGAGGAGGCAACTAATGAATCATAGACAGAGTGGAGAACATATCTGGCTATTTCCACTTCGTTATAAATGCAGTGGTGCGTCTGACGCTATTGGAATAGCTGCTACTGATTGTTCGGTGTCCGCACCCTTCGCAGGGCGATCGGTCCGCCGGTGTGCAAACGAACATGCCCGTGGATTTGAAAGGAAAAGTTTCGGCTACCTGTTTAGACCCCTGACAGTGGTAGCACGGGAAATTCAAGAGATACCGGTGAACCCAAGGCTTTTCAAAGAGCAAACTTCAACGATTTCGTCCTCAGACACTCCCAATTCCTCGTTCTGTCTAAATAGCTTTCGCCCATCGTAAATTCTCACTTTCCGGTCAAATTCTCTTACTTCCTTTCTCTATTAGCTTTTCATCATGGCACAGCCATGGGATCCTGTGAAAGATATGCCCAATCTTCATGGCAAGATTGCGCTGGTCACGGGCGGAAAGTAAGCTTGTGTCCTTCCATGCCTGTCCTCATCAACTTTGCCGTGCTTCCATCTAATCTCACCATATCTAATGAAATTTAGTGCTGGGATCGGCTACTCCATGGTCAGACTGCTTGCCCGTAGAGGGGCCGCCGTGTACCTTGCAGCACGATCTAAAGACAAAGCACTGGCGGCAATCGACCGATTGTATGCTGAGACCCCGGGGTTACAGCCTAATCAAGTCATTTGGCTACCACTTGACTTGAGCGATCCGGTGGCAGTTGTCGCTGCTGTTGACCAAGTCCAACGACAAGTAGACAAGTTGGATATCTTGAGTATGTAGCAACTGGGAAAGATTCAAATACGCGTACCGATATATTGCGAAAACTTGGATTGCCCTGACAGGCTCCCTTTGCAGTTAATAATGCAGGCCTCGGAACGACGAAATTCGAGGTGAATTGTGCTGGATGGGAATTGACAATGGCGGTATGGTGAGTAAACTTGGCACCGAATACGCAATTGTCGTTCGGCTGACCAGCTCCCAATTGTAGTCATGTCGGTCACTTCATCTTGACACTCTCTCTGCTTCCCCTTCTCGAGAAGGCGACAAAGGAAAAAGGTGCCGATGTTCGTGTAGTCACTGTAAGTCAAGCACGATATCATATGCTATTAGTACCACACTCTTCATAGAATGACAATACCAAGTTTCCTTTTTGGCATTTAGGTTTCGTCCACTATTACAACCGACATGGTTCCCACAGAGTTTGACTTTGGTTTCGACTCACCTACCTTCCTCGAAGAACACAAGACATTTACTTCCCTGCAATGGACGTTTCTTAAACCCTTTGCTTTCTATGTCGATATGCCTCGTTATTGCATCGCGAAAACCGCAAACATCCTCTTTGCCAAAGAATTGCAACGCCTGCTGGATGTCAAAGGGATCCCGATTATTTCAACTTCGCTGCACCCGGGAGGTGTCGCGACTGAAGGCGCCATGGCCATTTTCAGGCCCTGGATTAAGCCACTTGTCTGGCTTACTGGCATGACGCCCGATCAGGGAGCTATACTGCCTCTTTTCGCTGCTACTGCGCGCGTTGTACGGGAGAAACAAGATGTGTACAAAGGAGCGTACTTGATCCCCGTCGAGAAGCTTGGGCCAGTGCATCGCGTCACGAAGGATAGGAATCAGATACGAGGGCTATGGGAGAACACATTGAACACGGTGAATAATTATCTAGTCAATAACGGCACCAGGCCGCTGCACGATGTTTGGTAGGGTCAAATATCACACAAGTAATCCTTATTTTTTAATCCTTAATTTCTTCCTCTTTTTTCGGTGAAGATAAAGTGATGCAACAGACTTCTTTGTGACAATTCAAGTCCTTTGAGTGCAATTTTGTGCCGGCTACGGTTTCAATGACAATCTAGGCATGTCAACGGGTATTGTTGCCGAGGGCATCCATGAAGGATAGGAGTCAGGTCCACTGCATCCTTGGAGATGACAATATGATTGGCTTCCAATCTGGCCCTCCTCTTCTTCCTGCTGCGAATGTTGTAACCTTTGGGCCGCATCCGAGAATCCAAGTGTGGGATGTGGGCGAAGTGCAAAAAGCTCAAACCTGCGCATGTGGGGGGTGCGGTGCAAAAGCGACTGGGGGGAGAAGACCAGGGTAATCAGCTTCATGGGGTCCGAAGGTTTTTTACTCTAAAGTCGATACATCATATTGTTCGTTTTCTTAACAGTCAAATTGCCCGAGTCGACTAAAACCGGCCTTGGCAAAAGCCACCAGAAGAAAAGCTTGTCCGTCGGCCACCGAATCCCACCCTCGGATTGTACGTGTCTGCATCTGCATCTATTCGGATCCCACATTGAGCAAGTTAGCAATCCTCCAAGTATGTGCGGATTAGCGTCTCTTTATGAAATACAGCTACGTACGTTGAGGATCTGGCCATTAGGCCAATAGACGGGGATCCTCCCTCTAGATACGATGCCATCGCACCCTTTGGATAGAAAGGTGCTGAGGACACGATAGATGTTACGGGCAGCGAGTTTGCGGTTAGTTTGTTTCTCTAGTCCTAGAGAATGGGTACCGTCCAATCCGCAGTTCCTGATAGGTTTATCCTCATGCCCACCGTTCGAAACCGATGCGCCCTGGATAATGCAATCCAAGACTTGGTGTACTTGCATACAATGTCCATTCTCGTTTCGGCATCTATTCGACTTGGTAATTCTCCTACATTGGTTGCACCTGTGTACATGGGAAGTCTTTCACAGCTGCTCAATTTACCATATATGAGGTAGGAATCAAAATATCACAGTCGTTGATTGGCACCCGTTCAAGCAGCAATACCCTTTAAGTGGCTCCCAACAAACTAGCTGCGTGGTCATACCACCAATCGGGTTCACAAGACAAGAAACTGCTCGTTGGTCCCTTGAAAATTCCTCAACGGAATATACCATCCAAAGCTTAGCCACTGTTGAAGAATAGTTTGGTTCCCGCCCTTAGCTTAACTGCAAATCTATGCAACCCTTCAACCAGACTGCCAGCTCTGTTAATATGCGCTCGTTATTCGGACTCCTCATGCCTAGTTGGATGCTGAGGCGATCGTGTTAGACTCCCATTGGTGGTGATTCCAAGTGGCGCATCTTTGGTGTGTTGCTGAAGCAGACCTGCCGCGCAGAGATGTCTCCCCTTACCCACACGTCAAGCGCATCAAGTGCGGGGTGATCGGGGCGATGGAAGATGTTTCCCCTCTGGATGGCAATAATGCGGTGTGCCTATTGTGTAATTATTTGCTCCTATCCTTGCTTCACTGGATCGTCGAATGGCAGTCAAATCACCAATTCGTGCCCACACAAGTGATGCAGATAATGGGCATCAGGTTCAGATTGCCTATGGTGCTTCATGTTACCGGGTCTCCGTACATAAACCATCAATTCATTGTCTCACATTTCATACGGCCCGGAAAAGCAAAGTGAAAGTCCATCGAACTAGATCCATCGTACAGTTGGATCTCTCCCTTAGTCCTCAAAGATGACTACTGGCACCAGTCGACCACCCCGTATGTGTTCGGCCTGTACCCAATGCCATGCGGCCAAGGTAAGTCAAGTATATTGTGATCTGCTACAAGATCCTTCTTACATGTTTCAACAGGTTCGATGCAGTGGTGAAAAGACCGGATGCAAGCGCTGTGGACAATTGGAGGTAGAATGTGTTTACAAGATTTCCCTTGTCGGTCGAATCTCAAAGCGTACGGGCCCTCGTCGGCGTCGAACGTCTCTTTCTCATGTCAGATCAAGCATCGCATCTCATGTCTCATTGGACCCTTTGGAGGACCGTCCCGCCGTTCTGTCGCATGCGGACGGTCTGGATTTGATAACGCAGGCCGCTACATCGTCATTTGGTGAATACCGCAAGGCCATTCTTCCAGTTTCTCTGGGATCCCGGGACTCGTCTATTGTAGTAGCGCCAGCAGACGATATACATGATCTGCATCTGTCACTGGCTACGACAGCTGAGAGGCAGTACACAAATGGTGGAAATCCTGACTCGCTGTATCATCCAAAAGATGAAACATCTCGTCCCGAAAGTCAGCAAATGGATAGTACGTCTCACGGTCTTAACTTTACGGGTACGATTCGCCCTATGAACCAACCAGATTCATCTCGAGAAGAATTCGGTCGTGCAAGCAAGAGTCAACGAAAGGGCGCCGATCTATCATTCGACCAGGAAGATGAGCTGACTACCACACTAGCAAGGCCAAAGCCCAGGTCTTTCTCTGTTGCTGGCACTACCAGTCAAGACTGTTACAGCATAAGCACCAACTCTATAATGGACGAAATGGCGATGGATCTCCTTAGCTGGGACTGGCAGACTGCGGAGTCTCCTGAGACTGAATGCGCTAACGATGCGACTCCGGCCTGGATGCCCATGGCTGAGGACTACTCCCACAAAAAGGGGGAGAATCAGGCGGTAGCTCAACACAATGTAGCGCATAATACTGGGAGCAGAGTTGACAAGGATGATAGATGCAGTAAAGCAACGCAAGTAGCTTCTAGGGAGCAACAGAACAGCAATGGTAATAGCGCACCAAAGCATTTAACGGGCGAAGATTCGGCCAACTTTGTCCCTTTCCACCCAGCGCCCCCCTCGGAGAGGAGAAATATAAGTCAATACGGAAACCCTGCAGAAAGTCTACCGAAGCTACCACAGCGCCAACTTGAGTATCCAGTTACGCCAAAATCACTCAGATTCACTCAACTGGCACCATCAGACCTAAGCATCGCCAACAACACTAGCCATCTAGTTGCACTGGCAAAGCTCGTTCGAAAATTGGAAGACTGTGTAGAATCGACAAAAGAGCCCCCAGGTCAAAGACAATTACCCGACGAAATTATGAAAGTGAACCGGTTGTGCATGGCAGACTTGGCTATTCACAGCATGGCCGCAATGCCGACGGAGGGAAAGGCATGTAGTTTGCTAGTCACCAGTGCCTTGGACATGATCATGACACTCTTTGAACACGTCTTGGCTTCGTTGCAGAGTTTCTTTGGAGTGCGTAACTTCACTTCACCTTCGAAATCCGAAATAGGTCCTGAGAGAGGACAGTCTTGTGAGGAAGATGCTCGACAGGAGACAGAGTTTGGGGAAGGGAGACCTCCATTTGTCTTACCAACTCTTCAATTTGGTGTTTTTAAACTTGAGAAAGATGATCAAGTGGAAATCATCAAGGAGATTCTTAAAAAGGAGCTGCAGCGGTACAAATACGTGATTGAGTGTTTTTCTTCCAACACTATAACGGGGGCTTCTGCTGAGCCGCTCAATAAGACATTGCTGGAATGGTTTTCGAATATTCGCGAAAGGTTGTCTAGGGTGCTCGCTGTCTTGGGGAGTTAGTTTAATAAGTTACAAAGTAAAATAAAAGGTTTCGGGGCTATGACTGAATAACAAAGTTGAGGTGCTCTAGGCAAATTTATGGTGATGCATGGCTATGTATCTCATCGCACGAGGTAGGTTTCTTTCAGAGCTACAGTTACGAGGCCATTACAAACCGAGTCTCATTCTCGAATTTTAGCATCCAACTACGTAGAACTTTGATGAAATTTTAAGCCTTTCATGAGCGGACAAACTTCCTCGGTATTGTAACAACGAGGGCTTCAGCGCCTGCTACGCAGGCGCTTTCGACCTCGGGCGGGGTGCGACGATTTTCCAAATTAATTTTTCCAATTTAATAACGCGTTAAGTACCTTAACTACTGCTGGCTGAGCAAAACATGACTAACTACTCTGACGAAACCGTGAACTACTGCTTGATCCTACCTCCGGCAACTCTGCTTGATCCTACCTCCGGCAACTCTGCTTGACCCTTACGCTCACAACTGCCTGACCAACACTTCCGAGTAGACAATGTCTGCCGTCTTATCAGCTTCCGGTGGCATGCATACAGCCAGACCGGAAACACTGGTTACGCGCGAAACGGCCACATAAAACTGACCGTGCGTAAAGACCGGCGCCCGTAAGTCTAACCCCACAACAGAAAACGACTGGCCCTGTGACTTGTTGATTGTCATCGCGAAGCAAAGGCGAACAGGGATTTGGCGGCGTTTGATGATGTAGGGGAGATCGCCCCCGTTGGAGGATACATCGATGCGGGGGATTACGTGAGTTTGACCCTCGAAAGAACCGCCGAGGATGCGACACTCAATAACCCATTTCGCAATCCGCACCACAACCATCCGGGTCCCATTGCAAAGGCCATCTTGCGGGCGTAGATTCCGCAACAAAATGACAGGGACACCGACCTTCAACTGCAAACGGGCAGGAGGGAGTCCTGGAAGGTCAAAGGACTGCAGAAGCTCAGGCGTGGGAATATGGCCGGAAACGGTGGTCTCAGCATCCTGCACGGAGTCCATGGCGAGGAACTCGCAGGTTTCCCGACGAGGTAGTTATACAAGTATAATTCGAAAACCAAACGCAAGTAGTAACAACAGTGCATTTTGTTCTGATAAAAGAGAATAAACCAACTATCCCCTCTCACACCACACACAATTGCCCAGTGCAACCGAAAATACTATCGATTGATGCAGAAAAAAATAATATATTTACCCAGACAGTAAAATATCTTTTAAAAACGCTATACGGAAATATATGAAGAAAACACCATTCTAGCCTCGCAGAGCGCTACAAATAGTAGATAGTGCACATGTACCGGGCCACCCACAGCGGCGCTTGAGGGTACATTTATCGAATCTCGTGTATGTGCCCGCATAACCCAAACCCTGCGTTCGTAGTCCGTAATGCTTTTTTTGCATCACCGCTACGAGGTGGCGCGCGAACCGGTCTTTGTGCAGTTTGCGGGTACTTCTTACATTTCATGGGCATAGGTAAGGACGAGTACCGTTTCTCAACCCCCCAAAACAGGCCACTGTGATAGTAAAATAGCGGGTGGGATACATTCTAAGCACCGTCCCTCAACCGCCAGAGGGACGGTGCTTGTCCTATCAATGGGGACATAACGATTGGGACATTTTCAGCGATTCGGACATTCGGACATTCAGCGATTGGGACATTCAGCGATTCGGACATTCAGCGATTTGGACATTCAGCGATTCGGACATTCAGCGATTTGGACATTCAGCGATTCGGATATTGAGCGTTTGGGACATTTTCAGCGTTTGGGACATTTTTGGCGTTTCGGACATTCTGCGATTGGGACATTATCATCGTTTAATACACCACAAAATCGACGTGAGTAAACTTGTTCGAAAGGGATCCCTTAAGGGATTTCATGTCCTCGAATTCACACTTCTCCCGTATGAATTGTTCCCTGCATCGAATGGATTGTTGTCAGAATTACAGTTTGGATCTCTCGCTATGTCCTTCTGGCTGATGAATGTAGTGGTTCAAATTGGTTGACCTCTTAATGATTCTGTTGTGTTCTGATGAATGTAGTGGTTCAATTGGTTGGTTTGTTATTGATTGTGTTGTGTTCCCCTTGATCTCCACCTGAACCTACACACATATTAACTTGTGTGTGTGGAGTTTATCCT
>JADHKT010000197.1:0-37566 GCA_019925285.1 Graphium sp. VPRI43844 | reverse complement strand
AATGGCATGCAAGGTAGACCCGCACTAATCGGCACAGTACGGAGTACATGGACCAAAACACGAAGTGACGGCGCGCCTGGCGCGGCCAGTAGGGGCCTTTTCCTGTATTATATAGTTTAGTAGATAGGTTTTTTCCCCCTGAAGTAGCCGGAGTATGGCCCTGCGAGGCTAACTAAACTGTTAATTAAAAAAATGACAAAAGATCCTTTTGCCATTCTCGTGACATGAAATGTCGTCCAAGTTTGGCAATGGCTCCATTTCCCGCTTCCTCAATGCGTGCGTCGTGCCTTGGCAATGTTTGTTTAGATTAATGGCCATGACAAGATCCTGCCCATTCGTTCCTGTATGATAGACAATCGTTGACCTTCGTTTTCTCTGCTTGGATAGCCGTGACATTGAACGACGGTCCTCTTGTCATCTTGACCCGTCGCCCAGACGAAGAGCTAGAGGAAAACCACAAGCAGACTTAGCTCAACCACCAGCATCGCCATGTCTAAATCGGCTTTCGCGTTATCGTTACTCGCTGGCCTGGCCCTTCGCGGGGTCGAGGCGCGGGCAAAGACCGTGGTATGTCGCCCAAATCCTACCATAAGGCAAACATCGCGCTAATCACTTGCTTTCTCTGTCGCCTTTTTTTTAGGACATCTTCCTCCCGTTTGCCGCGGGCTTCCCAGAGCTGATGTCCCAATTCCAAGCACACACGGTCTCGACGGTACGTATTTGAAGCTCAACGGCGCCTTCACCCTCCGGCGACAACCCTCCAGGTCGCACGATACTCGACATACCGCAAGCCCAATGCTCCGATGCCGACCCTACGATACCGGTATATGAACGATAGGCTCACAAACAATCCTATGGTGTAGGAAGGGCCAAATACCGTGTATGCCTTGAGCTGTACGGACGGGCCGTGCAACCCTATTGCTGGCGGCACCGGCACCTTGACCTTCACCGCCGGCCCCGATAGTAAGTTTGCTCATCTTTTGTTCGAGAAAAATGGTGGCCGCGCAGCACACTGACCCGAGCGCGCCGTGCATGTAGCCTACATCTATTCGGCAACATACGGTGGTGACGTGACTGCCGACAATCAATGCAGCATCTGGGGTTGCCCGTCGCCCACCAAGATCAAGTGTGTAAATACCGTCGTTCGAGCGGGCACGACGAGCGTCGATATCACATATCCTTCCGAGACAGCGCTCCTACCCCTCTCGCTCGACCACGAGGTGCCCGACAGAACCTGTCCTCCGACAACAGCTACCCCGACCCCGGCCTCTCCCGCAACGACTACAGCAGCGGAGGGCGAGAGCCTGACGAACCAGCCTCGGGAGACAGGCAGCGCTGGGGGAAGTACTGAGGGGAGCACTGCAGGAAGCACTGGAAGCAGCAACGGCCAAAATGGTGGAACTTCGGGAGGAATCATTGTCGGGTTCAGCCGAGCCATTGAGGCGTTGTGTCTTGGTGCTGCTTTTGTTGTCGTTTTGTAAATGCTGTCAGCGAATCGTTCCGCCACATCGTTCGGGCATGCTTGTGTATCAATACCCCAATTTACAGTGTATCAGTTTTACAGTGTATCAAAAGGAAGAAAAAAAAGAAAGACCAGTTGATAGATGCACTGTTCGCGATCGGTGAGAGAGTCGTTGGGGACTGTAGGCGTGAGATGATGCCATAATACCCCCCTGCCACAAACTCAAATACAAGGAGACTTCTCTAACATACTGTTTATCAAAAATTTGACACATCAATAATATTCAACTGAACGTTGCTGCATCCATGAAGCTGCCGAAAAAGGAATAATAGCCAACCGCAATACGAGCGTGGGACTACGTCAAAACCCTCCCCACGGATCTTCCCATCCCCCAGCTGGCACACGGCATCCACAACTTGGTCTAGGAAGAAAGTACTGCTCTAGACTGCATTGGGCTAGATATTCGCTTGATGGTAAAGTTCTGATGGGGAAAAAGTATTGGATATTCCGATGTTGTGATTGGGAGAAGCCAATTGGGAGAAACCAGGCTGGTTAAGGTTCTAGCCCTCTGGTCTGTTGCACAAAGCGCGTACCATCGGGCCTTGAAATGTTGCCCATTGAGACCAACCTAGCGGGCTCTCTCGGTTCTCTTTAGCTACGGAGTATTGGTGGGTCAGATTCTGCCAGGCGTGGGACCGGATTCGTTCCTCGCGATGAACAAACAATCCGACGCTATCACGTAACCGGTTCCAGGCACCACTAATAACCTTAGAGGCCGTCGGGTGTCCGTGTCTATTTTTGGGGTTCAATATTGGTACTTCCTGGAAAAGAAACAAAAAAAAAAAAAAAAGCAGGCAGTACGATCATGGTCGAATGTTAATGGCCAGACTGGTCACCTTCGCTTGATCATGTGGCGACGACAACTGAAGACATGGGTCAAGGCTTGCGACTCTGACAGACTTCTCGTAGTCGTTCCACTGGATGAAGTTGGAAAAAAGTTTCATGTTGAAAAGTGTGACCCCCAATTGTGCAATCCTAATCCTATTCCCAGGGGACTTTGCTGCTGCATATTCCGCAGCGTACCCAAGCTCTTGCAGTTGCTGGTCTTCCCGCTCGAGCACATCAGGTGGAAGAAGACTATCGATATCAATAGGTCGATTCTTCTGTGCACGGATCCTGTGCCCATTCCACATATCGGTGAACGTTGCGACTTCGTCACGGATCATCGGGGAGAGTAGTTGGCAACTCGTCGCCTCTCACTACACGCAGCCCAGGCCGGGTTACTCTGGTACGCTTTGTAAAGGAGGTGCTGGTTGAACTAGGCCTCTCTAAAATCAAATCCTAATCTCTCGCAACTCGTCGCACTTTCACGTCATTCCATCGCATCAACAAAAGTTCATCCTCCGTCCCCGAAACTAAGAAATTGAAAGCACGCATTTGTACGTGTATGAAAAGGTTAAACTTTAGAGCCAGCATCTTCTCTCCTTATTTTACCCCCAGTGTTACCCCGTTGCGCGAGCCCTCTCAGAAATGAGGTGCTCTACCACCACAAACCAACGTCAGCCAGGCAACGTGAGAATCACATGGGGGGGGGGGGTTGGAGAAGAATAAAACGGCCAACCTGTCTGTCTGTGTAGCATGGGAACTTTGTATTGTTGTGCAGGGCTTGTTTCCTCCCTTGTTGTCTGACATTTTCTCCTCTCTCTCTTATATGATACATTTTCGTTTCTTGTTATCTAGGTTAAATCGACGAATGTAGAGTCTATTTAAAAGACGTGGCTGCGGGCGCATATAAGCAGCCGACTACACATACATAATACACATCATATTGAACCAGGTCTCCCCCCTCCCCCCCCCCCCCCCCCCCCCCTCTCTGATATTCGGCGACAATGTGCATCTCAATGACGTGCTTCCTTGGTTTCTATTCCTATGGCTTGGAAACTCGCCCCCTACTTCCCTACATAGGAAGGTAAAAACAACGAGGTCCTTGTACAATGCAACATAGGATGGGACAAACAGTCCTTTTTTGTTTTCTTTTGCTACATGTACCAGGCTGCTTCTGCTTCGAGCTTCTGCTTCGAGCGTCTATGTAAGCTCCAATTATCTGTTGCCAATCTTGGCTGTACGGAGTAGTCCCCTGGTTCTTCCATCTTCATTGATCCTGCTTGCCGTACGCAGCCCCATGTGGCCTCCTGCACACTTGGACAGAATGCCGGTAGGGGCGAATAATAGCCCAGGCCTCCGGCTCTGCATCTCTACCCGTATCATTCATTTAAAGTTGACTGTTATCCCCCGCCCAAGGCCCAGCTAAGACTCCAACTCTTCGGTTTCGACCGTCTCCTCCCGTTCACTCTTCCATCCTTGATTAGGAACCAACCCTCATCATAAGATGGGCCTTTTCCACCACTTTTCCAGCTCGTCCAAGGTCACCGAGTCCCAGGCCGATGCGGCCAACAGTCCTTATGTCTCGGACTCGGACCCTTCCGTCATTATTGATGGAGACTTTGCCTACACTCTGGCCAAGGCCGGCAATGGCTCGGCACCTGCCTACCAGGAAGCCGTCGGTGCGCCGGTTGAGAAAGAATCGCCGCTTGGTTACCATGTTGGTTGGCTTTCTGTCATCTTTTTGAACGTCAACATGATGATTGGAACTGGTATCTTTTCAACGCGTGAGTTTTGAGCTTTCCTCATCACTGCCAAAGACAAATATCCCAAGAGAGGCACGTCTTGGGAATACGGCGATTCTAATAATATTAATAATCTTCTTCTACCCAGCGGGATCTATCCTACGAAGCACGGGATCAGTCGGCCTCGCCCTCTTCTACTGGGTCATCGGAATCATCATGGCCTTTGCAGGTTTCGGCACCTACCTCGAATTCGCCAGCTACTTTCCCAACCGAAGCGGTTCCGAGGTCGTCTATCTCGAACAAGCCTACCCGCGACCCAAGTTCCTGTTCCCCATCTCGTTCGCAGTACAGACTGTTCTTCTGTCCTTTAGTAGCAGCAACGCAATTGTCCTGTCGCGGTATCTCTGGCGCATTGCTGGTCAGACGCCTTCAGATTGGCAAATGAAGGGCGTCGCCATTGCGGCTTACACATTGGCCGTCATCTGTAAGTCGATGTAGTCCGACTGCCGCCGCAATACTGCAAACCAACATGTATAATTGACACATTTTACAGGTGTCATCGTCCACAACAGGTATTCCCTCTGGGCGGTCAACATTCTTGGTCTTCTCAAGATCATCACTTTGGTTTTGTAAGTCCTCTCCCAGAACCTATCTCCAACTGGGAGTTAACCCCCCCCCCCCCCAAATAGAACCCGATTCAACTTTTAAGCTCAGGACTAACCCCTAAACAGCATAAGCATCACTGGATTCGTCATTCTTGGCGGCCACGTCTCCAACGTGCCCGACCCGACTTACAACTACAAGAACGCCTTTGCAGGTACAACCTCCAATGGAAACGATCTGGCCAGCGCTCTCGTCAACATTGTCTTCTCTTACAGTGGCTACGCCAACGCCTTCAATGTCGTCAATGAGATTAAAGCTCCTATCCGCACTCTCAAGACCAATGGCGCTGTCTCTGTCTTGATTGTTGGAATCCTCTACATGCTCTGCAACATTGCCTATTTTGCTGGAGGTACGTTTTGAAGACTGGTTCATTACAATAGCTGCTTGTATTTTACTAAGGCGCATGTCTGTCCCTCTCTACAGTCCAGAAGGAAGAGTTCTCCCACTCCAAGGAAATCGCCGCCGCTGTCTTCTTCCGTACCGTCTTCGGCACGGGCGCCGCAGAGACGGCACTAAACGTTCTCGTTCTACTCAGTGCGTTTGGAAATCTCTTGGCCGTCCTCATCGGACAGTCACGAATGATTCGTGAGGTTGGACGGTACGAGAGCCTTTTCTCCCTTTCACCACTTCTGGACTTCGCTAATGCCTTCTTTTCTTCCCCTGCACAGACAAGGTGTCCTTCCATTTACCCAGTTCTGGGTATCCACCAAGCCCTTCGGTACACCACTCGGCCCTTACACTCTCAAATGGGTCATGACCTTCATCATGATCGTAGCACCGCCTGCCGGTGACGCCTTCACCTTCGGTAGGAACCCCTCGATGATTGCAAAATATCACATCTTACTTAACAGCCGCTGACATTCTCTCCCCCGAAACCAGTCGTCTCTCTTAAGACCTACCCAGATGCCATTTTTCACTTCGCTCTAAGTATTGGACTGTTGTTAGTCCGCTTCCGTCACAAGCGTCTCAACCGCGCAGCGCCCGACTTCCGCGTCTGGGATATCCTTCTCGTCTTCTTCATCTTGATCCAAATCTACCTTCTCGTCATGCCTTGGTGGCCGCCAAAGGGAGGCCCATATGCCGGAGAGGTGAGTTTCTGGTATGCCACATACTGCGTGGTCGGAATTGCAATGTAAGTTCACAAAGCATAATCCTGTTGAAAACGCAAACAACTAACTTCGTTCTCAGTCTGATTGTTTGCGGCCTTTACTACTACTTCTGGATGGCGTTGCTGCCCAAGTGGAAGAATTATGCTGTTCGCACTGAGATTCTCGAAGTCGACGACAATGGTGCCAACAGTCACCGTATCGTCAAGGTCCCTCTCTCCGAGGTTGCCGAGTGGGACGAGACGCACGACGAATCAGGAGCGCTTCGCCGGAGACGTGAGAGCCCTGTTCAGACAGATGATAAGGAGGTTGTATAAGTATGTCTAGTTGTATTCGCATTTAGATAAAGGGGTTTATTGGTGCGGTACATGAGATGTCGGGCTCTTTGGTTGCGAATTTGGGTAACTGTTCAGATTGTTCTTTACTTTGGAATGGTATACTTGTTGCCTTCTGTTCGAAGTGTATCACAGTTCACTAGTTAGTCACTTGGGCGCTATTTATGTGACTATATTCAATACATTCCGTATACCTTTACCACATACCACATCCATCGTCCTTGGGAGTCGATAATCAAGGCCAACATTCCTTTAAGTCGACCACTCGTCGCCCTATCAGTTGAGTTAGCAATAGAACCCTCAAGACAAGCACCTCTAAATGAATGGAAAACTTACCAATCCTAAGATCTTCTGACCCTTTGCAAAGTCCGCAGAGTTCTTCTCCCCCATCCACTGAGGTTGTGTCCTTTCAATTCCCTCCTCAGTATCAAACCCTCTTCCCCCTGCCACGAAAACAGCCTTTCCATTCAACGTGTCATCTGCCGCACACTGCAACATGATCCTCGCCACATCGTCCGGAGTATTCAACGGCATATTCTCTCTCACCCACTTCTCCCGGAACCCAGCAAGGAGCTGGGTGTCTGTGGCCCAGGGACAAATGGCATTGACGCGAACACCGTATTTCAGGGGTGCCCAGGGTCGGAATGCGCGCATGAGGCCGATGACGCCGTGCTTGGCAGGTGAGTAGGCGAAGAGGCCTGGTGCTTCGGTGATTCCAGCTATAGAGGAGAAGAGGACGAGGGAACGGGTTAGGTTTGGGACGGGTGGACTGGCTTTCATGTAAGCAAGGGCGATGCGAGAGAAGCTGATTACGCTTGTCAAGTTGATGTCGATGTGGTTTTTGAGTGGTAGTGGCTCCTAAGGGTGAGAAGCGACGGGTTAGTCTCTTGAAGCATCAAAGTATGAGGCCAACATATCGGGTTGTAGAAGCCTTGGGGAGGAGGAGACACACCTTCTTGACACTTTCCAGGTCCAAGTTCTCGGGTTCCAACCATCCACCAGGTTCAGACACGGCAGCGCAGGAAATAGCAACATCGACCCGTCCAAACTTCTTGAACGCACCGTCGAAGAGCGCTAATTGCGACTGATAGTCGCGGACATCAAGTTTGCTAAAGTTAACAGAACCGCCAGCGTCATTGTCAGCCGCAGTCAGCTTGTCTGCGAGTGCTTGGCCCTTTGCATCATCCCAGTCTCCGAAGAAGACATGTGCGCCGAGACCGTGTAGGCGGGCAACTGTTGCGCCGCCGATGCCCTGGGCTCCTCCTGCTGAATGTTTAGTAAAAGTTCAGGTACCGAGATGGTGAACGCGCCATGTGCAACGTTGAAGTATGATTAGAAACTGGGCTTACCTGTGAGTATAACTACCTTGTCCTTGAGCTTTTGGGCAGTTTCGTCCGAGTAGAAAATCTCCGCCATGTTGCAGGGTAGGTTTTGTATGCAGTGCGACTTAGTATATTCTAATATATCGCCCAACCAGCATTAAGATATGGTTCAATTAATTGTTTGACAATTATAAAGCTCGATAAAAGTCATATAACGCCAATAACGATCAGTGTGACGACGAGATATGGTACGATGAAGTAAATAGATGCAACAGTTAGTGCAACACCAGCGATATTAGAAACCATTGGAAGTCTCTTCCGAGCATTGTTCGCTCAGCTACGGAATGTCTGTACGTAGTATGCAAATCTTTCTCCCACACTATTATCCCCTCCCCCGCTTCATGTGCATGCCTGGGAGAAAGCCAAGTGGACCTTTCCCCCACCCTTTACTACAGGATAGCACGGGGAAACACCACGAGATTGAATGCGGGTATGCGGAGACAAAATCTAAGTACCGAGCCTTACCTTGTGTTTACTCATCGTCTATTGTCACCCCTTTATGTGTCGCTGCAGAGCCTGATCTAATTCCGACCGTATCCGCAGTACACCAACCTTGGTAGAGAATAGACATCTCTTCTCGGGGTTTGGTTTGGCAACATTGACAGAGTCTGTCCATCCATGCAATCTGCTTGGAAAGCCCCCTAGCTTTCCTAGTCTCCAAGAGGTTACGACTAGTGGAGCTTCATGGGGTATTATGAAATGCGAAGTTCCAAACTAATCCCATTCGAGGAAGAAGGTAGCGGGAAAAGTCCGCAGGACAAGGGGCGGGTTGGTGATTGGGGAGTACTACGGAGTAGTACAGTACTATACTAGACCTGTACTCCATACTCCGTACCCCATAAACCTGTTGTCATAGATGTCTGTCCATCCAAGCCACTTTACTGGCTCGGATATGTATTTCAGCTAATACATGACCAAGCGGCGATAGGCGGGGTGCTGCGCTGATGGTGGTGCGCCGTTTGACGCGGTTTGTCGGGCGAACTTGTCCATCCTTTGGATGGGGAGTCTGGTCCACTGACGGGCAATTCTCACTGTGCTGTTTTTGGGTTAAGGGACAGGCGAGGGAGGGGAAAGTTGGACCGGCGATAGATATCCTACTTTGAATCCCGACAAATGCAGGAAAATAACGAATAAGCCACTATATACGAGAGCCTCCAAACAGACAGAAAGATACTCGTAATATCTAAGCTACTGAATTTATTCATCTCTTCGACACAGGATCGAAACTTCAGCTGGTGTGCATTTGCTTGGTTACTGTTGCACGAATCTATTCTATTGTACCCTTGATATCAACTCGCTTAGAATCAAACGCGACAAAATGGCCGCAAAGTCAGTCATCATCACCGGCGGCGCAAGCGGCATCGGCCTCGCCATGACACGCCATCTCGCCTCACAAGGCCATCAAATAGCCGTCCTCGACATCAACGCCGCATCAGGCGAATCGACCACCTCATCAGTCGCCACAGAATTCCCCAACGCGAAGCTCAGCTTCAAGCAATGCGACGTATCATCTTGGGAAAGCCAAGCAAAGGTCTTCAAAGAAGTTTATGCCGAGCACGGCAAGATTGATGTCGTATTGGCCAACGCGGGGATTTCGGAACAGGGTGTCAGTTCTGTGGCCTCCGTTGATGAGGGCGAGCCCGTGAAACCGAAGTTGAAAGTTATTGATGTGAATCTAATGGGCGTCATCTATTGTGAGTCTATAATCAGAGGAAAAGGGAAGTGGAATTGAAAACTGACTTCTTAACCTTAACAGCTGTAAAACTTGCCACACACTATCTTCGCAAGAACCCCGAGGTTAACGGCTCTCGGGGCTCCATCGTTTGCACATCATCCAACGCCGGCCTCTATCAGTTCCCTGTCGCACCGCTCTACGCAGCGTCCAAGTACGGCGTTATTGGGCTAGTTCGTGCCCTGGGAGTTGCGCTATTGACAGACAAGATACAGATCAATGCGTTTGCTCCGGCTGTGTTAGGTATGAACAACTTTCGCTCCACAGTCCAAGCTTATACAAACGAGCATCGGGAGATTGGGAGATAGTCGCAAACGCATGAAATGACTAACTCGATTCGCTCACAGAAACCAACATTGCCCCGAGCAAAGACCTCTTCAAGGGTATGATTGTGACTCCTTTCTCGACTCTTACTCGGGGACTCGACCAGTTCCTGAACGATCCCAAACTTACGGGTGAAATTGCCGAGATTCATGGAGAGAGTGTGACTCTTCGACCTCCCCACGAGTATGTTGATGAAGATAGCAAGAAGAACTTGCTTAACTTCTGGAGCCTGGGGTATGCTTGACGAGGCTGTGAGATCAGGTCTACGGCTCGCAGAAGGTCGTATAATAGCAAACAGCAGATGTCCGACTCTGGAAATTATGCCTTTCGATTCTAGTTAATAATAGCAAGTCTAAATGTATATCAAATGGGTAAAAACACAGTCATGTTTACCTAGTCATCGTGTGTGTACAAGTATTACAGTACAGTAGCGACGGGCTCACATTAGAGTATCCTACATTAGCTCATTGCGTAACACATGTCCTAGAGTAACATCAAACTAATTCATACAAGTAAACTATATAACCCATACACTATTACTCCGTAAAGCACGAAGATCGGGTCGATGCAGCCGATGCAGTGGAGACAATTGTCTTCAATATTGCTTACTCGGGAACTCTTGCCTAAAAGGACCAATAAATACCCAGTACTTAACAGGGAGAACCTGGAATTCCCCAGTCATTTCTCATTTCCTTGCCCTTACTAAGTTCTTGCTAACCAACAGGGCGTCGTGGCCAGGCCAACTAGGTCTCAACTTCTCCTAACTATACTCCGTACTCCTCGCCCTCCCAAACCCCGAGGATGGGAATATTCCGACTGAACCTGGATAGCAAAACCCAAAGACGTCACAGGAATGCGGAGAACGAAAAGTAACCCGTACGTGGTATTTGAGGAGCCAGTGTTTGCCCGCCGGAACCCCAGACTGTTTTGTCTACGAGTACAAGATAAATACGATCATGGTCTGAGTCTCTCTCTTCTCCACTTCTCCGCAACCACTACTCCGTGTTGGCCTCCAGATTTCCCCGCAACTAGCACTCTGGGGAAGCTACTCCGTATTCCTTAACCCCATTGAACCTGAGCAATTATTCCCAAGACGGGGCCCCTTATTGCTGCCCTTTGTAACCTGTGTTCTAATCCTCGTGATTCGTCCGTAGATGTCTCCTTTCCTCCCCCCATCTGTGCGAGAGCGGGTATTGCCCGTATTCTAGCCATGTCTGTACTCCGTACACCGTAGTTATGATCTTAGAAGGTGGCCTAAGGCCTTTTGATTATTGGCACCTACAATAACTTGGCCATTTCTACCAAGAACACCCTTCTGGTGTCCTCATGGGTCATCACAGCTGAGAAGAAATTACACAATACAGCCATTATCATATCATAGCCGCGTGTACCCCTGTAACTAATAACAGAGGTTTACGTATGGCCTGACATGTGGAAAAGCCTCTCGAGGCCATTAGCCATTAGCAAAGGTCAGACTCTTCCAGCGCAATCTCTCTCTCTCGACGCCGTGTTCTTGCGGTATTAGTTCCCGAAAAGGTCGGCCTTCAAATCTATCCACCATCTTGGGGAAACCTCGGTAGCGTGAGTCATGGGATTTGCACAACGTGATACTGACTAGAAGCTAAGTCGTCAGTTAACCAACCCCCCCCCCCTTTCCCCCCCCTTTCCCCCCCTTTCCCCATCCTTCGGGGGAACTAATCCGTAGACAGCGCGAGTCCCGTTTCACAAGAAGCTTACCTCCTCACTGGGGCTGGTTCTGGTTTGGGGTAATCGGCAGGTTACTCCACACCTGTTGCTCATATCTTTGATGTTTCCGGGGATGAAGATATTGGACAAGGGTGAGTGTCTTGGATCATACTCCGTATCCCCGTCCATTGCCCACCACTGCGTGTTGGCGTGTGGAGACTTGCATGTGTCTCCCCAAGGAGGAGATAGTATATATTATTGCCGTCTTCCCCAGACATTTCGAAGGAAAAAAAATCCGTTGATTCCGTCCCTCTTTCTTCCTCAGCGGATCTATTTCCACCATCAGACCCTTGATCATCGTCTTATCATTCTTCCCCTTTTGAATAGACACCGTTGATCTCTTCTCACAATGGCGCTCGGTATCCTGGAAGATTCCAAACTCGAGCATGTCCCAGGGACAGCGCCCCTGACCGAGATGGGACGTGAAGACACTCTGGGTGAAGAGGCTGCTGCTGCTGGCATTGATCCCAACCTCTTGAAGCACGACCCTTCGGGCCAAATTGTTCTCGTGCCACAGCCATCCGATTCGCCCAACGACCCCTACAATTGGCCGCGTTGGAAGAAGGAGATGTTCGCCGTAGCATTCGCCTATGGTTGTGGTTGTGTCGGAGGTAAATTTCATCTCATTTATCATCGCCTCTTATGCTATGTTATGGAACAAGATCAATGCTAACGAGCGCGTATTTCTAGCCGTCGGCCCCTTGCTCACTGCAGCCGTCGTTCCCCTAGCAGCAGACTTTGACGTCTCCATCCAACACTTCATGCTTGGAATGCAAGGATCCTGCATCGCCTGCATCGCTGGAGGCAGTCTGTTCTTCAATGCTCTCGCCGTCAAGATCGGCAAGCGTCCCGTGTATATCGTCTCTTCAATCGGTCTCATCGTCACCTGTTTCTGGGCTGCGGCTGCCAAAAACCTCTCGACTCTCACAGCTGCACGTGCTGTTCAGGGATTCTGCATGGCACCTATGGAGGCTCTGATTCCTGCGTCTATTGCTGATATCTGGTTCGTGCACGAGAGAGGTTATCGAAATGCTATTTTCAATCTTGGTGTCTTGGGTGGTATCAATCTATCTGGTCCCATTGGTAAATTCCATTCCCATCAACTCGCTTCCGAAGTCAAAGTCGCAACAAAAACTAACAACACCTTCTTAACCTTTAGCTGGAAGCATCATTCAATATGGCTCGTACAAAATATGTCTCCAGGCCATGGGCGGAGCCTTCATTCTCCAACTTATCCTCATCCTCCTCTTCATGCCTGAATCTGCCTTCCACAGACATGGCGCCCTCAACATCGACACTACCGACAAGACCATCAACGTAGACCCCGAGTCAGAGAAGCCCAACGTCGAGCATACCGACGGCATAGCCCCCCAAGCCACATCATCACCCTCGGAGGCCCCGAAGTCTTTCCTCCGCCAGATGATGTTCTACGATGGATACTGGGACAAGACTTCGTTTTGGCGCACACTCATTCGTCCGTTCTTCATGCTCGCCAGTCCGATTGTTGCATGGGCTACTCTCCTCTTCACCATTTGCATCTCGTGGCTTGTTCTCATCTCCATTACGCTTTCGCAGATTTTCTCGGCCCCTCCTTACAACTTTTCTATCTCTGCTGTTGGAGCTACCAGTGTATCTCCCTTTGTCGCCAGTTTGATCGGAACTATCCTCGCTGGACCTTTGGTTGATGGTGTGGCGAAGTTTATGTCAAAGAGAAACAAGGGAATTTTCGGTACGTGTGAAATAACTTTTCATATCCCGCAGAAGAACTACGTTTCAACTAACTAACCTCATCGCAGAACCCGAGTTCCGTCTTCCTATCAATATTTCCTATCTCGCCCTAACCGCCACTGGATTCTTCGCTTGGGGTCAAACACTCTACGCCCAAGACCCTTGGCCCGTTGCTGTCATCGTATGCCTCGGACTCATCAACCTCGGCGTTCAGCTCGGAACCACCTGCGTCGTCGTCTATGTCATTGATTGCCATCGTGAAGAGTCCGCCGAGGCCTTCGCCATCATGAACTTCATCAAGAATCTCTTCGCGTTCGGCTTGACCTTCTACGTCAACGATTGGATTGCTATCCAGGGCGTTCGCAATTGTTTCTTCGTCATTGGTGGCATCACCGTTGCCGTTGTGCTCACTACGATTCCCATGTACATCTTTGGCAAGAGAGCCCGCAGCTTCGTGCATCGCCACAGGATTGTCAACAAGATTATCCACAAGGTTTCGTAAAAATCGCGAATAGAACTGGCGTCCTAAAATACTAGGAAAAGAAAGGAAATTGCACTGAACATAACTGTCAAATAACATTCGTCAAATAATGCTCTGGTAATTCAATTCAATCTTTATAAAAACCCGCTGGCCAAAAAAAATGCAACACGCCGATGCTTGTATGTATCCCAAAAAAGCCGATAATTGACTCCGATGAAAGAAATGCCAGAAAACAAATCCCAGTCTAAAACAGTCAAATGATCATCGTAATACCATCCAAATGCTATTCTATCCAAGAAGGACCCAAGTGACGCTTCCAAGGACAGCCCACAAGCCGTACGCACGAACCTGTGCTCCCGAACCCTGAGAGTCCTCTACCGGGGCGCTTCCATTACCGCCATCATCCTCAGGGACTTCGGCAGCGGTGTCGAAACCAGGGTCAACAGCCGACAAGGTAGGCTTCTCCGTAATACTTCCCTCAACACAGACATCCTCGGGGTTGACGGAAGCGTCAACAGTCTTCTTCCACACAGCGATGGGATCCAAAAGCATTTCCTTGGTGTAGAAGATCTTGCAGTTCGCAGGCTCGTAAAGGAACTGCAAAGGTGTAGTAGAATCCGACATGGAGAACGAGTTCTTTCCGTTTACAGAGCCAGGGTTCGCTGTATTGGCGGCTCGACGTAAAGCGTAGCCTTCGGCCAAAGTAACGAGGTCATCACCCCCCTTGGCTTTTGCAACTTCGGGCACAAGGTTGACGGTCGCGCGGGCGGCAGATTGGATGTCCGCGAAGGGGAAGAGCTGCGAGCCCTCGACACCGGCAATGGCTTGGATTGTGCCTTTTTGGGGACGTCCGCCGACGGCGACTGTCTTCACTTTGTTTTGGAACACCATGAGGTAAGAGAAGATTGTGCAAGTCGAAGCACAAGTCCCGTCAGTGAGGATGGTGATGTTCTCCTCGTCGAAAACGGACTCTCCCATCTTGGAACGATTACCCACGCCAGTGAGGTTGAAAACTGGGCTTGGTTCGTCGTAAATACTGCGCTGGTAAGCGGTAAACGTGTCATCTTTTAACACGACAGGCGACAGAATCTGGCTCAAGTTCGTGTAAAGGGTGCCGTTGGGCGAGGCGACGGAACCTGGCATGAAGTTGGTAGCGATGGGACTGGATATGAGAGCGTCGATGTTCTCATTGGTATCGATATCTTCCTGGGTGAGGAGAGGGTTGCCAATGACACCCCAGGCTGCTCGGGCCATGGAGACAAGACTATCCGTAGCTCGAATGTTGTTGGCCTGGTACATACGCTGTCCAGGGAAAAGCTGTTACGAATTAATACTGTTAGCTTTTCTTCTCTTCATATATCGTATTGACGGCCTGCGCAGATTCGAAAACTCACCTGGGCATAGAGCTCCATGCCAGCCACGACGAGACCTCCTCCGTTTCCAATGAAGTCAATGACAAGTCTCTTCTTTCCCTCCTTCTTGCAAAGAGCAAGGAATCTCTCAACGGTATCCTGGAAATCCTTGAGGTAGAGGTCTGCCTTGACGGCATCGCTAGTAGGTGCAAACTCCATGACGGAGAGAACAGCGACGTCCTCGTAGCCTTTGCCCTCGAGGAAGTACCCAGCAGTAATGTTGATGTCTGAGTCGCGGACTACAGGCTCGGGGAATCCTTCAATCGGCGGTAATCCAAAGGGCACCTCTTCCTCATCCTCTACTGCATCAGTCACATCCGAGGCGAGTACGCCAGACGACGTCGCGGGTGTGCAGACAGCAGCGTAAAAGTCTTCGCCATTAAGGATACTGGTGAAGTCGTAGCCTGGGGTTACAGCAGCGATGCTGATAGCGGTGCGGTTGGTGCCGTCTTCGTACTCGAGGGTTACCGAGTCGCCTTGGTAGTCGAATGAGGAAGCTGTCGGAATGGACACATTGGCTTTGAGGTGGTTGCGAATCATGGCGTTCCACTGAGAATCGGGGTCTTGAAAAAAGCTGTACTGCAGACCTTTGGCTTCGATGTGCTTGGCAGCATCTTGACCGTTGATTTTCACGATTGCGTTGGGTTTATCCGACGAAAGATCGGCTACGCGTTGGATGTTAGCTTGATTGCCCAAGGGCACCTTGGCTTCCTTACGAACCTTGATGATAAAGCTTTGGCAACTCCTTGCCATCAGTCGAGAAAGAGACCAAGTCAGAAACAAGGCTGTTTTGGAACCAAAAGGTCCGGGACACATCTCCACGGAAGGTGAAGTGGCCATCGTGGGCAGCTGAAAATGTCAAGTAAATCTCGCGCTGGAAGTCGTATTCGCTCTCGAACTCATCGGCTTCAACCTTGGCTGCAATTTCGTCGAGGCGACCGATGACGTCGACGCCGGGGACGTTGTACGACTTGGGCGGGTCTTTGAGCCAGGCGAGGGTGCTTTGCCATTGAGCATAAGCACGGAGACTCTTGACGAGACTGAGGGCGGGCTCCGGTTTGTTGGGAACGGATTTGAGGCATGCGTATGCGACCGACGCCGGGACCGAAGGCCGCGCTAAGGCAAACAGACATGTTAGTTCCTTTGATCTTGCTTCCGTCAAAAGCAATCGAAAGCACATGTGGTGGCCATGACTCTAATGGGCAGGAATTTCGGACCGAGAACCATGCCGGCCAACCCAAATGATTTGATCTATCCTGTGGACATTCACCCGAAACATACCGGAAGGGGTGGCGGCTAATAAAGACGAGGTGATGGACGCAATTTGTGCACAAGCTTCGCCATTGGTAGGCACTGCGTTGTCGGGACTCACCGTCGTCGTCGTCGTCGTCGTCGGAATCGAACTCAAAGTCTGGCTTCTTGTGTCAACTTGGGGAGCTGCCAATGCCAGCGAGCTGGTTGCGAGCAAACCCCAGGCTACAACTTTGGAGACGCAGGGTGCCTTAGCCAGAGACTTGGCCCGCACCATTGTGAACGAAGAAGGAAAGACGGAGGGAAGAGGAAAGAGATAGAAGTTTTCGTGGTTAGAGAATGTCGACGCAGCGCATGAATGAAACAATTACACTTCCAAACCAAAGACAAAGGAGGAAAACAAAGTAAAAGATGTTGTTTTTCGTGATACTGTCTGATATGATTCTCCAGACGAAACAAAACGGGACAGCGAACAGTTTATATTCAAACCTTCGTTTGCAAAGTCCAAGCTCCTCCATCGTCAAAGTTCGTCTATTCATTCCCCCGTCTCAAGCCCAGGATCTCGGCTCACCCAAAAGGTGCTTTCCAAGCTTCCTCCATTTCCACAGGGCTCCGCTCAGACTTCTAACATTAGAAACGTGAAGCCCCCAGCTAGGGGTTGATGTGAGCGAGCGATGGATTTCGGAATGGGGCTCTTGGGCTGTGATGGTGGGTGGGGGGGAGGGGGGAACAATACCCTGCATGTCATTCCTTGGGGGCTGTTTTGCATTGGTTAACAGGGGTCTGGTCTGTTAACCTGGATTCGAGATTGGTGAATTTCAAAGTTGGAGTCTTCAGACCAAAGGAGCAAGAGAAACTCACAATAACTCGTGATAACTCTCTGTCTCTCTGTTTACAAACTGAAGATGGATTCTATTTAACGTGTAATTCGCACTATGATAATTCGAGGAGGGGCTTTCTATTTCGCTCTTTGCGTCGAGTTACGGAGTACTTCATCGACACAACAAGGACAGGACCGCCCCGCAGATCCTCGGACGTGTCACAACTACTTTGTAACTCCCCTGACAGTCCATGTCTGTCTGTCCATGACCAAACCGGATGGATGCAAGGCAACTGACCAACAACTCGCAAATCTGCCTGCAAATCCGAAGACCTTGCCTCTTCAAAAGAAAGTTGCCATGACAAAATATGGAGTAGTGCCATTCATTGCTATTTTTGAAATTATTATTGAACATCTCCAGGTCGGCCGCTGGTAGGGTGGAATCCTTCTATCCTCGCCGCCCGAACGCCCCTGTCAACCCGAGACTATACTCCATAAGACACTAGCAAAGTGGCTGAGGCCAGGCCAGGCCACAATACTCCGTAAGCCAGTCGGGGCTACGGAGTATTACTCCCACTTCAACTAAGCCCCTGGGAAACTAAACTAGCCTTAGCAACTTAGCCCACAAGTACAGGGTGCTTCTGCGCTACGAACAGAAGAAATCGTTCATCTCACTCCTTCTACCGAGTAAGCTATTCCTTCGTCCCCAAAAATAGATTTTTTGGTGTTATCGTGCTTATCCTTCTCCTGACCTTATTTGATGCGCAGCTCTCTTAGGATATGTCGAGGTTGGTAGCTAGCTACCATGTGGTCCGATTTCCCGTCCATCGAAAATCCTCAGTGCCCGGTCTGGACTTCATGGTTGGCTCCGCCACTGCCAACAAAAACACCAATAGAGACGCGGTTTTTCACTGTTCTAAAGACCATAACATCAGCCCAGTGAATGATTCCACACTGGGATTATTCCGCAATTGCGCTGTGGGTCAGAGTGTAGGACTGGTGGCCTGGCCTGGCCAGGCCAGCCTTCCTCATCATACAGCATGAAAATTGTGTACCCAGGAAAATAAAAGCACAATCAACCGCCCAATATTCCGTTTGGGGCGCATTGGATTGGATTTTTATGTAATATTAGTTGATTATGGGAATTGTTTTCCCGATTGGTAATTATCGTGCATTTCAACTGTCGGGGCTGTGTGCGAGCAATGCAAGCCCTCGTCTCAGATCTGTGAATCACTGTACGGAGTACAAGTAGTTTACAATTCGTGTGAGCATTATTAAGTCGATTCCCCCCGCCATGCCATGACCACTTTTTGCAACCAGGGATCATGCCCACATCTTCACGCTCAGAAGAGACGAGTTTTTTTAGACTTGAAGGTTATAGGCGAAGGTTGAGCTCTTTCAACTTGGCTTAACTTCAAACTTTGCAGAGAAAGTGTTTATTTTCATCAGCAGTGGATATTTCGGCTGAAAACACGTTTTGAGTGAACAAGAATTATGTTCCTGAGCCTGAAGGCTTGCTGCTCTTTCAAAGAGAGTGCCTTCTTTTAATAGGAAACACAGTCGCTGTTAATGGCCTCTGCTGCAGCGCAGTGTCTGCGTGCATCATGTGTGCGCGCTATTATATAAGGGTGCTTACAGCCTGATCCTGATGCGTGCAATCCTTGGGATTATATTTTGCACTGCATGGGTTCAAGGTTAAACCCAGAGACTTGACCGTAAGCAGCACCGCACCAGCACCCTCACACCCGGCAAAATTGACAGAATGACTATAAATCAACAATCGGCACTCACGCGCGTCCTCTCATGACAACGTATATAAAGATGTATGATTCAATTCACACAATAATATAGCATTTCCCCAACGTCCAATGACTTCATAAACGGCTCAGCAAAGTCTCCAAGTCCTTAACCGTATCATAGACATCTGGTCCTCCAAACTGCCTCAAATCTTCCAACGCCAAAAGTCCATACCTCTCCGCATCCTCGTACTCCCCAATATTATAACATAATCTAGCCATAATCTCGTAATGCTCTCCCAAATGCGACACAAGCCCCTCCTGGACAACTAGTTCAACCATATCCTTATTAAGCTCCAACGCTGCACGAAGTTTGTTACTCGAAACCTTGGAGATGATTTCCTTGCGAAGCTCTTTGACACGTGTGCGGCGGGCATCGGATTCGGCAACTATTTTGGGGGATGAGGTGCACATCTTGCATGTACATTTGAAGCCCCAACGGCGGAGGAGCTGGTCTTGTCTTTCTTTGTAGGTGAGACCGAACTCGGAGTCTATATTATAGGCGGCAGTTTATTATTAGTACAGTGTTTTGTATTACATATAGACGATCGATATTCAGTAGACGGAACGTACAGCTGATGGTGATTTCCTCGCCCACTTCGATATCACGGAATGCAACAGCATGGTTGGCGAGCATCTTTTCAGAAAATCTGGTAAACGCGCTTGATTGCGTGGCATTGTTAGCTTCTTTCATGTCTCGATGGAAGTGGAAATGCCAGAAGAACGCTCTTCTCGCCGTTTTCGACTTACGACGGGTCACAGGCGTGATTGATCCGCTGTTGGTAGGTTAGTATATACAGGATTGTACAGGATTGAATAACCAGCCATCTCCTTAACTTACTGATATGTTCGGAAAGAGTGCCATATACCTTCCTCCGTTGATATTGGCCCCAAAGGTATTCGTCCGCAGCACATCTTCCACCATGGCACCACCCTCTCCGAACCCAAAGCCACTCGTTGCAAGCTCCAAGACGCTCTCGGGGTCCGCCAACTGCTCGACAGCTCTCCCCAACAGCTCGCCGCCATTCTGCCGCTTCACACGTCCGGGAAATTCGACATCTGCAAGTATAGCAGCGTAATCAACCATAAACACTTCACCCTTACGAATCCTTCTCGTTGCGACAAGACCTTTGCCCTTTCCTGGAATCTCTTGCACTTCATAAGGCGGCCCTTCTTCCCCGTATGGAGATATGTATGGTGCTGCGTCGAGGGGCTTGATTGTGAGTTGGTGAAGAGCGTCGGACATGGCGGTTGGGCTCGCAACGATGCTGATCCCGCGTCCTTGGAATGCGGCGTTCGTGTAGACGCAATACGGTGTATCCGCGCAGTACGGTCGATGTGTCCAGGGCGCCCAGGTGGATGGGCCCAATGAAGGGTGATCGATTAGGGGAAGAGGACAGAGTCGTGGGAGGATGTTTAGGGCTGATGATGGGCGACATTCTTCGGCGGAGAGGAGCGAAGTCTCGTTGGCTTGTCGTGCGTCGGTGCTAGTGAGAGCGAGGGCAAAGGCCGCAACCCGAGTTGCTCGACTGGGCCCCATCTTCAACAGCGGAAGGGGTCTTTGTGGGTTTTCTTGATAGATTTGGAAGTTGGCTAGTATTCAATATGTATCAACAAAGCTATCTGCCCATACCTGAAAACCAAGAAGTCGCAATGAGAGTATACACGACAAAGGCAATCCAAGAAGGAATAAATCACGTAACTGATTCCAATACTCGACACCTGTCCCCAAACCATTTTCGACCAAAATAAAATAAAATAAAATGCAACAAAAAATCTCCACAATATTTCATATTTTAACCCGAAAGCCAAGCCTTCAAGCAAGTTTCATCTCTTGCGATTGACTCTCCATTTCCGTTTGTAGATGATTGCCCAGCCGCTTAATTGTGTCAAGAAACGAGGAAATCTAAGGTTCCAAGGGCCAAGAGTAAAGATTGTGCAGACAAGTGGGTTTTGGGACAAGAGCGTTGTGGTTGAGTAATGAGTAAATCCACCAGCCAAGACGGGTTGGGCCATTAACCGGCCGTCTGCTTTGATGCTAATACGAAGTATTCACAATCAGAGTTTTTGTGGTTCAGGCGGGCTGGCCATTTTTTGGTCTTCTTTGGTTGTACGGAGTACTCCGTAGAGCGGTAGAGCGTGGGCATTTTCACATCAATTGCACTAGAAACTTCAAGCGAAATTGAAAACAATTAACCTCCAGAGAAGACCGAAGCGCGTCATCTCACATCTCACGAAGAGTCATAATGCATAGGCGCAATGTAAGAAGGGGTGATTTTTTTCCCCGATAATAGGCAGCACACGTCCTAAACCCACTGACTCATCGTCCCCTAACCCATGTCAGCTAGAGAGCCCTAGTCCTTGCCAAGTCTTGCTAAATTTACGGAGCGATGCTCAGAAGGGCCTTAGCCTTAGGCACCAATGTTGCGATGCTGCAAAGCATCATCAAACCTGCGTGGAAACGAGATACGAAGACCAAAAAGACACGAAAGATCATCGTGACTCATTTCTATTTCCACTTCCAGAAGTAAAACCTTTTTTTTTCTTGTATGTCTTGTATGTACTCCGTAGTGCGAGCAATAAAAGCATAAATAAACCTGGCTTCTCGCCCTGCAATTGTTGATGGGAACTTCAACGAACAAGCAATCGTTTCAACTCTCTTGAATCCAATCACGTATCTGCAATACTCTATTAGACATTATCTTACCTTCTTCTTCAACCGACATCACCAAGACATCTCGCCATGGCAAGTGCAAAGATTACAATGAACGGCAACAGCAACGCACCTGTTCCAGCAGCCGATGCCAAGTCTCAAGGGTCCCCTTCAGCGCAGAAGGACTTGGACTTTCATAGCGACAGCGACGATGCCTCAATCAAGTTCAGCAACACTTCTGCGAAGCAAGCTGCAAATCCATATAAAAAACCAGCCTTGACTGAAATGAATTTATTTAAGCTATGGGCATAGTTTAGATATGAAAATGCAAGTGGTATCTCTGAGCGCAGCAGTGTTCGTGGTCCCTTCGCGCCCGACTTAAGATCCGGGGAGAGCAATGCTGCTTCCAACCTCGTCGCCACCTGCACCACCAAGGACAATGGCAGCGTTAATGACACCGGCGAAACCCTCACCGGCAATGAGACCTGCAGCAGCAGCAAAGGCGTGGGTGTCGAAGTTGGCCTTGTGGTACTTCTGCCACCACCACGACACAATTGCACCCATCAAGACAGCATTGCAGTAACCACTGTCGGCACCAAGGACCCAGGCAACACCGATCGACATCCAGTTGGGAAGCCAAATGCGGTACTTCTCGCGCTCTCCCTTGAGATAAAAGTTCTTGAAGAATGCCTGGGCGACGGCGATGAAACCAACGACACCGGAAAAGATACCACTTGACAAAGGAATGGGGATGTCGGGGTTCGTGACAGCCTCAGCCACCGCACGCCACGCGAACACCGATGGTGCACTGAAGGCGCACGTCTCGCCAACGTCCATTTCCTTCCAAATACAGGGATATGCAGCCATGAAGAGTACAAAGATGCCAGGCGCAAGGAAAATCGACACAACGCAACCGATTGCTTGAGCATAAAATTGAAGGTTAGGGGGAGTGCGGAGGAGGAAACCGACACGGAAATCCGAGGTGAGATCGGAGGAGACATTGGCAGCTCCCGACGCGATCGAGCCGGCAACAAGGTTGATGCGCTGGGCGTCCTTGATATCGTAGCCTTGGTTGGCCGTAACACCACCAAAAACGAGCTGGGATGCCTTGGAAGAGGCCGTGAGGGGTGTGACATCAGTCACGGCACCTCCGTGGATGGAAAGGAAGGCAAAGAGGAGACCAAGAATACAGGCAAGAATAGCAAGGCCAGCATTCATGTGGAACTGGTAATGACAAACAAAGCACGACACCATGAGCATGACAAGAGTACCAGTAAGCCAGACCCACACGGGAACCTGCTGGCTTGGTGGTGCGAAATCCTCGACGAGGGTCGACTCATCCTCGGCACGGGCGGCGTGCTTTGCGAGGAACGAGTTGGACTTGCCCTTGGCCTGCAACCTATCGTTGATTGACTTGGCTCCCGAGCGCAATGCGAACTTGGCACCATCCCAGAGCACACGGAAGTGGATGACGAACTCAGCCATACTGTAGGCAACCAAAACCATAACACCTGGCCAAAGCATCCAGTAACGTGGAGACGCCGCCCAGTCTGGGTCATCGGGGGCGATTTTCATGCTGTTGAAGCTGACTACAGATGCCCATTTCTCACTCTTGGGGAAACGATGGACTCCGATGCACTCGCCGTAGTGGACAAGAAGAGGACCGATGAGACCCCAAGCGAGGACAGTACCGCCGAACCAAGAGATGGCAACGTTAAGACCAACTAGAATTCCAGAGCCAAAGAAAGCAGGAGTTAGGAGAATGTACCAACCCCAGTTGTCAATGTTTTGTGCCCAGTTATGGTGTCCGCCCCAAATGTAGAACCAGGTGAAGATATGCCAGTCACGGATAATTCCGGTAGCGTATTGTGCCACGATAGTGTGGACACAAGCACCAATGAAGCTGTAACCCATTGTCTTAATCTTCTTGATAGCATCCTGGGCACCGGTACCAACAGCGTGCATGGAACGGATGGCCAAGGCGGTGGCGGTCGCTGTGTGCTTGGTTAGCGATACATCTTCACAATGGAGGGGAATGTATAACGAAGAAAAACTTACGAGACGGGAAAACGAGGTTCAGGTCCCTCGCGACATTAATAATAAAGAATTTTCGGAGCGGGACAGCAGCGAAAAGACCAAAGAGTGCACAGACGATGGTGATTGTCAAGAGACGGCCGAAATCCTTCTTGGGATCGTCCGACATGAGTCCGAGTTGGTACATGGCTGGGAGACCGGCAACGAAAACACCACCCATACCACCAGCGCCGGTTGCAGCGGCCTGGATGATAGAGTTTTCCTGGGGGCCGAACCCACCACCGCCAATGATGGGGAAGGCCGTCTTCGACACAACAGCAATGATGGCGTATCCGAAAATGGCACCGAACATAGTGGCAGAGAATGTGAAGCCCGTCTTGAGACCTAATCGACCGCCAAATATGTTAGATGTGGGTAGCTAATGCAAGTAGAAATGACCCAAGGGTACGGTACGAACCAAGATAAACGTTAGAGGCATTGACAAGAGAGCCGAGAATGATGCCAGTGACAACGGCACGGACTGTCAACGGGCTCGTCTCCTCGGGAACACCCTTGAGAGGAGGAAGCGGCTTGTAGAGATCGATGGTCTCATCGATGCTATCATCGTCCAACTTTTCATCCTTGTCGTCGAGGTTTGCGGGGTTCTCTGGTGTCGCTTGTTGATCGAGGGTGACTCCGACAAGCCCGTCATCGGGTTTGTCGGCGACCTTGTCGGCGGCCATGTTTTGAATGGGACAGAGCAGCACTGAGGCCAATCGGCGGCTTTGTTCGCGAGGCTGGTACGATGAAGGGCAAAAAGGGCCTGGATCTTGTTCGGAGGACAAGAAAAAAAAAAGGGTATTGGCGGTGGCCTAGGCTATTTGAACAGGAGGTTGTCCCGAGAAGCTGGATCGGCCAGCCAACAAACAAGGCTCGGGGGCGGGCGACAGTGCCGATCTTATATGAGGGCTGGGCCTGATTACTTTCCGGGTATTCAAAGCGCAGGCCTAGGTTGCACTGGGGAGGGACCGACCTTGATACCACTACCCGGCAAACGTATTTACCTCGAGGCCGGTGACTGGGATTGGCGAGGCATGGCTGTTCTATGCGGGAAGACACAAAGACTACCCACTCGCTTGGGCCTTGTCTAACTCAGAGAGAACCGTCGACAGGCCTCCGCAACTCTATCACGCCTTTCCCATGACAGTCGAGGCGAGACCCAATGACAGCACATAATCAGGATTCTAACCGAATTCGCTATCTGCGCCGGTATTACTGGATAGGTTCGGGCGAGGGGTGTAGCTACCATTACAAAAGTTCAGGGTATTATCCAACAGAACAGCCAAATTGGCAGATTCCCGGGACTTTTGAATGGCCATATTCGATTCTCTCCGTCCTCTGCAACATCAAAATCTATGGTGAATCCTGCAGACTTAATAGGACCTCAGTGCAATTATTGCTGGCACAAGAATAGGGGGGTGGGTCGATGCTAATCGAGATGCGCTAAACCACCTTGGGACATGGGGACTTTGTCTGCCAAGGGAGCAAGAAGTTCCTGTCTGTCCTTATCTGGCTGCATGCAAATTAATCCATGCTTGGTACTAATCAACTCCTCCCAGCAGATCAATACGGGCATGCAATTAGGAGGCGATCAACGCAGTAATTATTCCACAACCCTTGCCATCCCATTCAAAACGATAGGACCCATCCATTCACGCGTACCCCCATCTCAATGCCACTCAGTGTCGGTCAGGCCATCTCGTATCCTCATATCTCGGCTGTTGATGATAGCTTTATGCGTCTAACCATCAAATTGGGATTTAGTTACAAGTATTATTACATGTTTTCAGCTCAATCGGAGAACCCAAGCAAGACCAAAGCGCCCTTGAATTCAACTGTCCATCATCAACCAGTCATGGCACGCGACCAACCGGCTTCGTGCTATTAAACCCTCGGACGAGAATCGGCTCCGACTTCTATTGACTCCTCCGGTCGTATCTTTATACGTGTCAAAGTGTCTTACGACTTCCGCAAGAACTTCTGCACTATGATAAAGCTGACTCTATGGGTAACTACCGACGAATAGGCGATGCTTAATCACGAGGACAACAGCCTCCCTTCTCAAGCTACAAATGGTCCCAATTCCCCTTCTGGACTGTCGTCCGCCGAACCATCTTGTGCGGGAGCTAGGTTGCATCCATGCTCCACTTCAAACCTTTCACTGCGGGCCAGCAAAGGAACCAACTCCACCACATGTGACATTACTACTGCGTAGTCTTGGGGAACCGGGGGAGGGGAGGGGCAAGAGGCGGGCGGAGAGACGGACTACGGAGTATGCACAGGTAATATTGGAGTAGCCGCCCAAAGAAGTCCTATGATAGGACTTCTTTGGACATGTGAGATATCTCAAGACATAGAATTGTCTCGAAGCTTTTATCCTGTCCAGGAACAGGACCCTTAATATCCATTCTAACCGCTCATCTATGTCTGCCTGCATGTGGAGTAAAAAGCACCAGCCATCGTTCTGACTTCTTGTTATTACACTTGTGCAGAACATGACAAAAGTGCCCTTTATGTCGATTCCCGATTGTGTGGCAGCATCCACCTCGTATTCCTCTGTAATACTTGTGCAGCTATCGTGCTGTATTCTAGCAGATACACTTATCACTTTCTGTATCAGTTGTATCAGTATTGTTCAACTCGCAGCGATGCTCTTGTTGCTTGGCACTGTAGGATTGTTACGTTTCAATGTTACTCAGTTAATTTGCAATCCTGAAATGAATGGTGATACCGCCAATCTCTGGCGTACACCGTCGCAAGTTATCGAGTTACGTTTTGATAGGCGCCTCCGCCGAGCCACTCCCCAGGTTGCTCTTCTTCCCGGGCCACTCTGCAGGTTCCACGGTTCGATCTGCGTCCGTCGAGGTCGGTGTACATGCATAACCATGCTGTATACACGTGCGGACCTTCCTTTCCATTCGTCCAACAATACTTGGCAGAAATAGAATAAATATGGGGTCTGTTGTGTTATGGCCAGCCACGTCGTATACGTGCTCATCGGACGAAAGTTGATCGGAGCCCTTGCCTTTGGTATTATTAGATTAGTAATTTCCTACCGGAGGAAATCATATCTCGGAATACCCATTCTGACTGCGCAGTATCTCTGCAAGCTTATATCTTTACTTGTCTTAATGTAGCCCCAGTTCCTATTCAGAAGTCACCACCCGATTTATTACTGATGGGTCACTTTATGAGATCCAGATACAACTGGTCAAGCATACTAACGGTAAACACAATAACTTTGGGTAAATTGTTGACGAATGAATGATGGTATTGCTCCATCGAAGGCCCAGTGGCTTGTAGGCCCTATTGAGGGCTTGATATGGTCTCCTGAATCGATGCAAAGCCTGCTATTACCAACCAACCAATAGGATGTCCGGAGGTTGCAGCAATTTTCCTGTAATCTTTAAAGTATACTTAAAATACGTTCATTGTTTCGTGTTCCGATCTATTTATCAACGGCGAAAAACAAAATCCCGAGAAAACCATCAGACCGTCTGATAGGGCCAACTTGCTCACTTAGCAAAAACAAAAGATGGGTAATTTCCCTCTTTTTCCTCCTTCAACTTGGCAATATAGTTGTGAAGACCAGCCAAGAAGAAGGGCGCTATACTTTTTCTTCCCTTCGACATTATCATTTTGAATCCAAGATTTGGCCCGATCAAACACAGTCATCTTGGAAACTTCCTGGACTGTCTCGGCCCACTTACGCTGCGCTTCCACATCCGCTTCAACAGTGGAATCACCGCGCTCTCAGCAATCTTGCCACGAACAAAGGCTGCCGCAGTCTCATTGGCCTCGAGGCTCGTAGCGAGATCGTGAAAAGTCTCGAAGAAGAAGCGGAAGCCACCATCTTTGTTCCAGATGCGCTCGTACACTTTCCAGATATTATCATATTCCTTATAGATCTCCTTCTTCTCTTCTTCGGAGACAGGTCTGTTGTTCACAGGAACGATGTATTGGGCACGTTGTTGGAAGACGGTGATATTCTTACCTGAGGGTAAATGGTCGACGTCATCTGGCTTCCAGATGGACCAGTGCCGATAATAATACCCAGTCGCTTTCCAGTGACATCAAGACCCTTGGGCCATCGGGCAGAGTGAAGCGACACACCCTCAAAGCTCCCACGTCCAGGAAAGTCAGGGATTTTGGGATTGGTCAAGATGCCGAGCGCGGTAATGAAATAGGTGGCAGAAAACATGTCGCCCTTGTTTGTGCCAATTTTCCACCTGTTACTGTTGGAATGAGAGATTGCCGACGTCACTTGAGTACCAATACGATAGCGGTCGCGAATTCCAAGGGGCTACATCGATACGGGGTATTACTTGTGTTTCCCCCTCAAAAGAACCGCAGAGGATGCGACATTCAATAACTCATGTCGCAATTCGCACCACAACCATTCGGGTCCCATTGCAAAGGCCATGTTGGGCCGTAGATTCTGCAACAAAATGACAGGCACACCGACCTTCAACTGCAAACGGGCAGGAGGGAGCCCTGGAAGGTCAAACGACTGCAGAAGCTCAGCAGTGGGAATAATAAGGCCGGAATCGGTTGTCTCAGCATCCTGTACCGAGTCCATCGAGGTCGCAAGGGCCATCGTGAACAATGACAACTTGGCCTAGTGCTTTAATTACTGCATGAGGGGCACATGGAGATAAGGTGAGGTTATTGAGGCTATTGACAGATGTTTGGCTCAGTGGTGTTGAAGAGGCCAGGCCAAGAGCCGAATTTGTAGGTGGAATTAACGATTTAGATTTAGAGGATGCCTGCATCCAATGCAATACACAATTATTGAATGGCGGGACCGTGATATGTTCTTGGAGAATTTAGCAACGTCTGTGCCTTTTTTACGGCGTTCTACACTTTGCGAACAGTAGAGTTATCGTGGTTGGGAATCACTGGCTGAGATGCCGCCATGCGAGAACACTTTGTAAGATAACCAGTGTTGGGCTGGATGTTCAGTCTGTCTACCAGAAAACAAGATATTATGAATTGTGTTTTTTTTTGTTTTGTTTTTTTTATCAACAGTTTAGTTAGCCTCGCAGGGCCATACTCTGGCTACTTCAGGGGATGAACTGTGTTTGATTGAACGATAGGTTGGGATGCTACAATAACTTCTACTTCTTGGCTACAATACCTGCAATATCTCGGATTGTAGTCTTGGATAGCCATACTATTAATGGCCAACCTTGAGTCTCTGTACTCTGCTGTTTCGTTCGAGGCAAAGTACGAAGAAGGCATATGATAATTTCGCTCTGTGCCGGTGGTATTCTGCACCCTATGCATACTGCTAAAGAAAGGCTAGTCCAAGGAGAACAACTGCAGTGAGCTGAGAACATCTGTAAAGTTACACTGGCCATAGAAGCACTGTTTGGTCGTGTTGCTCAAGTCGGCAGAAGATAGCAATGCGGCTTAAATTTCCCTTGGACCATATTACAGGAGTATCTGAGATAGAATTTTATGGCTTACTTTCCATACTATGCTTCATGTCTTTTTACTCCGTATTCTGCTCGATATTATAAATTCAGTAAATTTCTCCATACATATCCTGGATAAGAATAGAGTAGAACACACTGTGTGGATTTTGGAGAGGGGGGTGTAGCCAGAGGTCGGGGCGTGGACATCGGCCAATCCGAGGAAAAACCTTGAAAACACAGCCCCACACCAACTGGCGTCAGTGAATATAATCTTCCTCCAACTTGCCACTTTCTTTCTCTTCTTTTCCTTCTTCATCTCAACACGCATATGCCCATTGAGCGGCAATTCCCCAGACCTCCCTAGTACTTCCAAGAGAAGTCCTTACCGAAAAAAAAAACCACTTATTCCCTGCGCCCGGCCTCTCGCTTTAGAGGCCGCCCCGAAGCCTGCAAGAATGGTGGCCGCAACCTGTACTGTCACAGAGTGCGCCCGTCTCTACGAGGCATAGTTCTTCGCAAGCGGATCGCGAGGACCAGCACTCGAGCTTTCAACATGATGAATTTGAGACGTTGGGGGATCAAATACTTTGGGATCAGTCCCTCGACATCCCCAGCGTCTCTCAGTGGCTCCCTCTTTCCACCGGGGCAGATCAATCTTGCCTACTTCCCACGGCCGGCGGTGACTCGGCGCAGCTTCAACTTGCACCTGCGACTACCGACTCCACGGCTCCGTGGTTTGACTTCCTAATACCAATTACCAGCCAAACACCTGACATGGCCGCACTTACCAGTACCAACACTTCCCCCTTCATTGACTCTATCGCACAGCCACCGTCCACTGGTTCCTCTTCTCCAGATGGGAAATCGCTCGCCTGCTCAATAAACTTATTTGATTCGCACAACCCGTCAACTTCTTCGTCTTCATCTCAACTTTTCCCTGGTCTCACTCTCGCACCCTCTACTTCCCCTTCTTCCAAACCGCTCAGCCGTTCACGGCATGATTCGCCCACCTTGGACGGCGGCATCATTGCCAAACGCCGACGCAACAACATTGCGGCCAAAAAGTATCGCCAAAAGAAAGTAGACCGGATCAAGGAACTTGAAGACGAAGTCGAGCAAGTCAAGCAGGAGCGCGACCAATTACGTATTCTTCTAGCACGCCAGGAGGCCGAAACCAATGCGCTTCGCGAAATGTTCAAACTGCAAGCAGGAAACAGTGGAGGAAAAAGTTAGCTGATTGCTCTAGAGGAGAACGAGTAAGATGACTGGATGACTGGAGAGAGATGGTGCACGCCACAACACGTGATGCGTAGCTTTGGCTCAGACGATGTCGGCTTCGTTGGTATGTAGTCCACACGGATAGTCCTTCCTCGGAAGGACTAAGGGATTGTTCAATTTGCTCGGAATAGGGAACGAAAAGTGTGTTCATCATAGTGCCTTTGGGTTTTTTTGGACCTCGTATACGTACTTACCTAGTTCTTTTTTTTTGTGTCTTTATCTGAATTGAACATAGTTAAACCAAGTTGTCACGAGTGTTCTTTGATGTTTTGACTCTTTTTTGAATGTGTAAAACTACAACTTCTCCCTTTGCTCTATATAGTTTTCCAAAACTCTCCTCGATCACTTTGATGCCAGCATGATAGATGGGGGAAAGTGCATTTCGTAGACTGGCAATACTGATTCCTGAAACCATGGGTATGATCGAAAATGAATCATAGCCGCAGTCAGAACTTTGTTTAATGCCCTCACAGCCAAATATTGCACCCAAGGGGCACCAGCAATTCCCATCTCTCACCAGCCTCTCTTCTGAGAAGCCCGTCCTTGTCCTAAAGTGCGGAGGAGTGCAGATCACCGAGCGGTGATTCGCGAGAAAGATGGAGAAAAGTGGAACAAAATTGTGAAGTCAGGATGATTCATTTTTAGACTTACGCCTGGTGTGAGGAGTGATACACGGCCCCCCCAAAAAGATTCGCGCACTTTCTATTATTCGAGTTCTGCCAAACATCATAAGTAGGAAAATATAGAGTCAATTACTATAACTGTAACTGGAATACAATCTTCTTCAACAATATGATCGCCCTCGTTTCCACGTATCATACCCCCCATTGATTTAGATATCCTCCATTCAAATTAGAAATACCCTGATATTGGTTCCCATATTGGCTTGCTGGAACTGCAAATTGACCCCTAGCACGACCAGAAAATTGGCCTTCAAACCGGCCAGGTTGTATTGGTTGTTGAGAAGAATATTGCGGTGGAAATGGGTTATAGGATCCAATATTGTTGGCATTGACGCCATTATTCTGTGTTTGCTGGACTTGCAATTGAGATCCTGGAAAGTTGGTCTGTTGAGGAACAGCTTGCATTGTTGGAACTTGCAGGTGCGTAATAGGGGGGCCGTGTATCACTCCTCCCTGGTGTGGACACTCTATGTCTATTCATGCTCCGATTGGTTGTCCTATTCGGCTTTGGCGGGCCATTGTACCTCCGTACTCAGTGTCAGTACGGTGCGGACTTTCTGCGCATGGTAATTATAACCTGTTTGGTGCTTTGGTGGCTCAATATGTATTGAATAGCCTGGCTTTGTTGTATCAAGTAGACCGCTATTTGGATGAATTTCCCCAATCCCTGAAATATCTAGATGTCGAAAAAGATGATATGATATACGACCTGGAATGCTTCGGTTGATGTAAATAGCAAAATCATTTTCTTCTATCCTAGATCTGTGAATGTGAGGTAAGGTCACAGGACATCCCGAGGCTGGCAATGGCCTAGTATCTGCTTTAATAAACTGTGTTGGCATGACCCGACTGATGAGATATTTTCCTGATGGCCAGATCATGGGGAAGCCAGCGCTGGAAACTGTTGAGCATAGACCGGAGCCGCGCCTTCCCTAAGGGAGACATGTATCTGCACAGGACGAAGCAAATTGTCCAGGCTGGCAATATATGACATTATCTGAATGCTACCGACACGAGTAGAAGAACTTATGGGCTTGTGAATTTGTCGACGGAGATGGTGAGAGAGCCCATGACCAACTGCACTCTTCCCCGTTCTCCTTGTTCAGAACATACAAACCACCATACGGCGTTGAACCCAAGACATAAGGAAAGGGATATGTACGTTCAAGTGTGCGATAATAGCCATGCAGCTCATATTATCAATGCCAAGTCATCTGATACGTGTTGAATATGATTCATTCTGAGTATTTGTGACGGCCATGAAAGGGGGGGTTAGAACGGAAGGAGCAGAATGGTTCAGGGCCGGCAGTTGCTCTTTCCCCCAATCAATTTGTCGTACGAGCTGCCGATTGCGCGAGGAAGGAAGTGCTGGAACTTTTTTTTGCCTTGTTCCTGCCTCGTTTTCCCTCCCCTTCATTGTCGAATTCGTCAAGATTTGGCACTTTATGAAGGGATCAATACGTTGTGACATCTCATCTATCGAAAAGGTGCCTTTAATCCTTTATTTCTTATTCATTGATGGATCTAAACAAATTTTGTCTTATATGCTGAGCACGGAAGCAGGTTCCTGCATCACATTGAGCCACCTGCTGTGCCACTAAATACAGTGGGTACGCACTCCCAAGGATGAAGATATATTTAGGGGAAGGACATCATTTTTCTTTTCATTCATTCTACATAGACACATCATCGATCTCTTTTGACAATCTTTCAACACACCACTCTTTGCGTCATTTTGCGTGATTTCCCCCCCTCGCCGCTTGATCTTCTATCCATCCGTGTGCCTCTAGGCTCTCCCATTGAAGCAATTCTTGGAGTGTATCGTCCCGCCATATTAGGGAGGCACTTTGGTAGGAATGCCAATGCGAAGTCTGGCCGCCATCTGATGGGTAGAAGGAGGCACGTTGGCAGAGGACAGAAAGTGCCAAAGAGAGTGAGCTTGTCATCCCGTAGGGATGACAGCTCCCTTCCTTGACACTTTCATCATGACAGTCACCAAGCTAAGCCGAGGTGGTTTGGTGCTGTGTTGAGGAGCCTGGCAGTGTGATGCGATGCATTTCTGCTCCAGCTCAATGCCAATAGAAATGACCGTGCCCCCAGACTTGTTGCACTCTACGGCTGCAGCCTTCCAGCCAACGGCACCTCTAAAAGATTACGATTAAACCACAAACATGGGGTCTATATCCTACGCGACTTTTTCAACGACGTGAGCGAGCAAAGAATCCTATAATTAGCCATAGCTCTTGACCAACAGGGAGCATTCATCTCATAAGAGCTTCGTCAGCTGGTGTCTGCAAGGCTATCACTGGTCTAGACTCCCGAATCCCTCTAAATGTTAGCAACACCATCTGACGGCTTCTAAGGGGCACAGATTGGCCAGGGGTTAAAAGGTATTGTTTTGACCTATTTTAAGTTTGGTAATCTATCTGAGCTCCTGTCTACGACACCTTTGGTATAGTCGAATCGAATGGACACCTAACTTTGGCGAAAGTCTACTTAGCAGAAACTATGCCGAACACGCGTCATTCAAACAACAAGGGTATCTGTGGACAATCGTGTCGGTCACTCGATTCAGTCTCACTGTCTCGATAAGAGCTTAAGAATTTTGTGCGGCAGAATGAAATAGTTTAACGATCCTCTGACTGGTCGATCTGTCAGCTGTCACCCGGGCCTCTCTTCCAAATTTCGAGTACGTGTCTGATAATGAGCTTGATAAAGTCCTGATATTTGGGCACCTTTAGTGCCTCACATTCTATATGGCTAGTCAATGAACATGCCGCATATCCAGAATCACAGTTTCCGAACCAGACTGAACCAATTTCTCACCGATTACTCTGAACGACCTCGAGCCTAATTGGATTTTGAAATCTTATTTTGTTACAAGAGAAAATACAGTACGATCGTCCACCCAAACCATTATGACAAAACCATCAAGTCTGTTGGATTAGCAAGAACGGATATGTTAATTAAGACCGTCACGTCGGAGGTTTGCCCTGTCTGCCATTTGCCCAGACCGACCCGCGTGACCTTTAATTGCTGCCTGTCAACCACCTCCATGGCAGCAAGATAATATTTCTGAAGAAACTGGCGAACTTCTGGCCAATATTCACCCCGAAAGCGATTGCGTTGTTTAGAACCTTGCGTCCTGCTTTGACAAACTCTGGGAAAAGTTTGGAAAGGAAACCACCGATGTTCTCGAGGTTCTCGATTCCGTGGAAGATGCCACCTGTAACTGGACCATCGGAAGTTGGTGTGATAACGGCTTCGAGAAGAGACCAAACCCAGCCGGGAAGCACTTTGAAAGTGCTTGGGTCATTCAGAAACAGTACATCCTCACTGGTGCATCCAGATTGGCCCTGACCAGCAAAGCGTTTTGCGAGCCAATCAATGGCACGGGCGGCCCCGACGACGGCCGTGGCGCCGTGCTCTGTGAGGTATCCCCGATAGTACTTGACCGATGCGCCACGTGCGCAGTACTGGTTGTACATGACGTCCACGTCCGTCACAGAGCACACTTGGTCTAGAATTCCTTTGTAAATGATAATGGGAATGTTGATGGTATCGTTGGTAAGGCTTCCCAGATTATTCTGTGTCCCAATGGACCTGATGGTAGCGTCGTTGAACAGCAGATCGGGGTCTGTGAAGTAGTCACGAACGGTATCTTTGCCAATGTAGGCAACAGCATTATCAGCAAGACACCTACCCTTGGCGGCCATAAACTCGTCCTTCTTCTCCGGCTTGAGAGCACCCGCAAGAATTCGTTGTGTCTCGGTATACTCCAGAGTGAGGCCAATGACACCCCCCGGAACAAGTCCGGTGAACAGGTTCGTCGCCGGGTGTAAAGTCCTCAAGGCGCTTAGGATATTGGGGCAGGGGCCGCCGCAGGCGGCACCAACAACGTTTAATTCGGGGGCGTACGACGCCTTGTACTCGACGGCCGAGCATGATGCAATACCGCCACCTGAGTAGCCCCAGAGGCCAATTTTGGCCGAAGGGTTGACACCCGTGTTGCTGGCTGAATTGAGAGTGGCGCGGATTGCATCCAACGTAAGCTTGGCAGTCAAATGGTTGGCGAGCCAGGCGGAACTCGGTCCCAGATAGTCGGGAACGGTGAGTATCCATCCTTGCTCGAGTGCACCAATCATAAGCAAGATTTCGGCCTGGCTCACAACCTTGCCTAGGGCACCGGCTTTGTACGAGCCTAACTGTAGGGCGTAGGAAGGAGCGCAATCAATGCTTGTCGCATCAGTAGCGATTTGGTAAGCGAGAAGCCTAGTATAGTCCGGATTCCTGGGTACTAGTACCGTCGTGACGGTGGCGGTCGCGTTGCCGGCCGTGTTGGTGCCTCGGTAAAGAATTTGGTATGCCTTGCTAATGGTGCCGACCTTGACGGCGCCAAATATCGAGATTGGCTCTGGGACTTCACGGATTCGAAGAACTTCACCGGGCTTCTTAGAGTCAATATCTTCCGGGTGAACATAGAAAGGGTCCTGGGAAGGGGGGATTGGGTCGGCGCGAGCCTCAATGTTCGAGAAAACTGGGCTTGCTGAGGCCAGGCTAAGCAACTGCAGTGCCGCCAAGGCGAGAGGGAAGAACCAGCGCATCTTGGCTTGTACCAAATGAACTCCGAGAGATTGCTTTCACCCCACGGCTTGCTCTGTACTTGATGTTTGGAACTGGTTTTTTTTTTTTCAGGAATAACCGAAGAGCCTGGGGTGAAGATGTTGGAACCAATGGACTCTTGCATTGTCTCGATCGAAGTTCACGATGGGCCTTGGGCGTGTTCTTATAGATAATGCCCGATATTTCCATCACATGTCGCTCGGCTTAAATTTCATCTTTTCTTGTACATTTTTACGACTGGTCAGAACTCCTCGCAGCTCAGTCTGTCAATGGTTCCTTTTTTTTCAGCCAACACGCCCGCTGTCGCCCCTTACACAAGCAAGGCACTAACATTCAGCCACTACCGCCGCCATTATGCCATTATGGCGGGATTCGGCCGAAGGCAAAGGCCCACTAGCAATTCTCTCCTGATTTGGAGTACAGGGCTTCGAACTACTAGTAAAAAGGGGTAAACAAGGGGCGCGGGTAAAAAAAAGCCAGCCAGGCCAGCCATAGGGGATTTGCCTACGGAGCACTACTAGATTTAGTTTAGTTCGGAGCAGGGGTTGAGTCAGCTAATAAGTCATGACGATCGTTGAGCCGCCAACCAGAGCTAGTAATAATGGAGAGAATTGATTTTATCTTGCAAGTACGGGAAAAGCAAATAATTCGCGGGAGGCATGACAAAATCATGAATTGCTGCGGAAACTCCCACATCGCAATTTCCACCTTTCTTTTGTCTTTTCATGTTGCAGCTTCATCTCTTTTCTTCACGACTCGTTCATAATTAGCTGGGATCCTCACCTTACCGATAGTAATTTTCGATCAATTATCTTCTCGCCAATTTAGCCGTGCATAGGCGGCCCCTTTCCCCAGATTCCCCTCGTTTTGTTCCCCAGATCAAGGAGATCAATACGACCTGAATTAGGGGAGTGGAGGCACATCTACTCGTGCACCGCCCCACTAATATCCATTAGAGGTCAAGAGTTCAGCGCTGGCGTCCATTCAAGGTGTCACCAAGTCTAGAAGGGCACATTGCCAACATCTTCAACATACAAGTATTCAACATCATAAAGGTGCGCCACTTCTAGAAATGCGGGCGCAAAGGTAGGATGCAGTACGGTTTATTCTCCCTGCATGGAACAGATCTAATGAAGACTCTGGCCAGAGGGTCTTTTTTTATCAGTTTAGTTGGCCTCGCAGGGCTATTGATTTCGTGTTTTGATCCATATTGTGCTGATTAGTGCGAATCTACTCCGTACCTTGCACCCCTTTACGGGTACAGCTCTTGTCTCCCCTGTAACGAACCGGGTTCCTAGATACAGGGGATCTATTAGGGGCTAACGGCGTATTGGGGTTTTTCTGAAATGGGAAAGTGGTGGTCGCCAATTGAGCAACGTAAAGGTTCACTGAAGATGGTCCGCGCACAGGGTGTCTTGATGCTGATTGGTTGATCCTGTCTTTTTCCTCGTGCCGACCCACTCTTGGCGTCTTCTGGCATTCCTATTAATAAACTAGTACGGAGTAATAGTAAACTAGTTCTGAGATAACCTGATTCCTTGTTCTGGGGCGGCCTGATCCCTGGCCGTAGCATCCCCTTTCACGCTTCCCACAACCCACTCTCATCCACTGTGTTAACCCCTAACGGGGGGGTCCAGTGCCGCCGCCAAGCGGTATTGATGGATCCTTCCGGAAGTTATGATATGTCGCAGAACTGGGCGGCCGGTTAGCGGGCTCCGTAGGTCTCGCCAGAGATCCTCGGGGCTCGTCGGCCAGTCGTCCGGTTTTTCCAAAGCTCCTCGGGGGCACCGTAGGCAGATATGCTCGAAATCTTCTTTCCCCCGCTTGCACGCGCACAGCTGGGAGGCCAGAGGGTATTTTTTTTTTTTTTTTTTTTTTATTAACAGTTTAGTTAGCCTCGCAGGGCCATACTCTGGCTACTTCAGGGGGAAAAAACCTATCTACTAAATAATACAGGAAAAGGCCCCTACTGGC
>JADHKT010000196.1:0-38875 GCA_019925285.1 Graphium sp. VPRI43844 | reverse complement strand
ATCGCAGGAGCACTCTCCGACCTCGACAGGTCAAATGGATGCCCAGAGGTACACAGAGAATACTCCTGCTGATCGCAGGGGCATTCTCTGACCTAGACGGGTAAAAAAAAAATTGAAGTTTTGTTCAAAACAAAAAAAGCTGGAGGAAAAAACAACATGACTAATAATGAAAATTTACTAGAGGGACGTGGACCCGTGCCCACAAGTAAAACCCCCCCGTCTCTCCAGTAAACTAGACCCCAAAGCCCACAACACGCTCTTTTCAGGCACGGTGCAGTCAAACAGAACGCTCAGTAAACACTCAATGCTCTGAGTATTGGAGTATTGTGGATGGGACATTCCGGAATTGTTCTAGAAGCCTGATCATCATCTTGGCTGCTTGTACTGATGCGCTTAATATTTGGGCATGGATGCCTGCCTGCCCACATTTGTCGTCTCTCTTCTACCCAATCTCTGCATTCCAGGAGAATGTGGCGCACTGTTTGGCTTCCGTGGCCGCATTAACATGAGTCTGTGTCTGCCCTGTTAATAACATGAAGATAGGCCTGGAGGCCAATTTCACCTGTGCGCATCTGTGTGATCACCGAGCTGATTGCTCTGTGCGTTCCAGTATGTATGCGTAGGGCTGCTTTTCCCGGTTTGACCCCTAGTTCGAAGAGGACTCTTCCATCCTTAGCGGTTTCCCAGGACCTCTCCCATTCGTCACTCATCGTTCGACGAATGGTAGATTTTGTTGTCGCCGTGAGAATTCGTAGCGATTCTGGTTCTGGTCGTGGTTCTGGGGCTGTTCGCGTGTTCGGGTTATGGCCAGCGGCTTCCTTGGCTGCACTGTCAGCTGCTTCATTGCCTGGCACTCCGACCAGTGCGGGAATCCATCGGAATTGCACCTCCCATCCGTGACTCCGTGGCATCCGAGAAAGTTCGCCTCGTTGATACCAACAGTTACATGTTTCAAGACACAGTGAGCACTTGATCCTCCGTCAAGCGGTCTTTTCATCTCCATCCCACTCTATATACAAAGGGCAGAAAAGCAGGGGGAAGTCTTTCCCAGGATCCAAATTGTTGCTAATTCCCTTGTACTTTAGTCCCTGCCTAGGTGTGACCCGAGTGCCGGCAGAATCACAGATGCACGAACTCACGACCTCAATGACAAAACGAAAGCGGTGGACGATCAAATGGGATGGATGACCGGCCAACAGACCTATGTTGGCCAGGTTCTCAACATTGTTAACAGCATGACGCCCGAGGAGATAGCTCTCGAGACAGGGCAAATTCTTGATTGCATGTGGGTTTATACCTACAAATTCGAAGCAAACGGGAACCTGCGAGCCGCGAAAGCACGCCTTGTGGTGCGAGGAGATTAGGAGGAGAGAAGTAGCGAGGACACATACGCTGCTACCCTCGCCGCACAATCATTTCGACTCCTCACAGCAAAGGCGGCAAGAGAGGGACTCGAGCTCATACAAGCAGATGCAGTCAACGCCTTTGTTCACACGAAGCTTCAAAAACTGGTCTTGTCTTTATGAAAATGCCAGGCGGTTACCAAGAGCGAGGCAAGGTGTTGATGTTGAAGAAAGCGTTGTATGGGTTGAGAGTATCACCACCCTTGTGGCAAAACGACATTAGCGATGAACTTCGGAAGCTAGGGTATCATCAGGCGAAAAACGAACCCTGTTGCTTTACGAAAGCTAACCAGACCATCCTGCTTTATGTCGACGATTTCCTTGTGGCCTACCATCCAAATGACGAAGAGAGAAGCGGCCTTCTGGCGCTCTCTCCATCCCTAACAGTTCGATGAAATGGCTCCATTGACCTTTCGTGAGAGCCTTTGTAAGGCCGTCCGACGTCATATCACAACTTGACGTAATATACGCTGACTTCGCCCTTTTGGACCCTCTCTCGAAGCCAATGATTCTGAATGTCGACATGTCGGAGACGCGTTCTGAGCCTGGCACTGGGATCGCTGACTAGACCGATTGTTCGCGTGTTGTCGCATCCTATAAGGATCTTCTTCTGCGTATCCTCCACTGTGATCTGGAGTTCTGTCATCATGACAGAACTTATCCGGAGTCATGACAGTGCTGGCGGAGCAACTCAAAATCCCCCTGGCCAGCAAAGAATTAGGGCGGAGAATCTACCGGAAGTTGGATACCAGCATTCGAGAAGAAGTCCAACGAGATCTCCTTATCCCACGTGCTGAGCTGTTGAACAAAGCGTATGAGGAGCTAAGAGAGTTGATCGAGGAGAAAGGGAGGAGACTACATACATGAGCCTACATGAGAGGCTTTCCCACATTCTTTTTTTCCTTTGTACTACACCACATGATCATAAAGAGGAGCTATCTCAATCCTCTTTACCTTTCGTTTGTTTTTGTTTTTCATCCAAATTTTTGTTTTATAGTTTTGTTGTTTGGTCGAACCAGTCTGTCGACGAGTTCGCCCGGGGAGGTGAGCACGGAAGCATGAGCCTGCGCCACATTGAGCCACCTGCTGTGCCACTAAATACAGTGGGTACGCACTCCCAAGGATGAAGCAGTGGAGGAAGATTTTTCATTTTTATTCATTCCTTTTCATATCAGACAACTCTTTTTACAATCTTTTCAATACACACACTTTTTGCGTCGTTTTTAGAAAGATGAGGCATCCATGTAGGAAGCAGCGCCGAAATCAATGGTTCTTTCCATTCAAAACCACACGATAATATCCTGGTTCATTGCCTGACCGTTGCGTATTTGCTCATATTAGGGAATTTCACATTGGCCAATGAGCGAAGATAAAAGGACAGCGCGGCTCCCCTAATTATCGCCTTCGTCTTGCATCCGTGGCTATTTGTCAGGGCTTCAAGGGAATAATACTGCCGCCATCCCAAAATAGAACACACTCTCTGGGGACAGCTGCTTCCGCCCGTATATCGGGCCGTTCCTGAGAGACATGACCAGGCTCGCACTGTAGAAGAGACTCGAAAGGTGGGATTGTGACAATTGATGGTGCTAAACAGGCATGCATGACCGATGTGGTTGCATTAGGCGCCCACCCCGGACAGCTATTGCCAATTTTATAGCCGGTCTGCAGCTGGCCTGCCTATTCTGGATATACCACGCAGAGCTAGCTCAGTCCAACGAAAGAAGAATGGCGGGGGCTTCCTCAAGTTGCATTGCATCAATGCCCTTATCTTCTCCACTCGCAGTCTCCCGCTCCTGGTCTCCTGCTCCTTGTCTCCCAGTTCGAAAGCAACTTCGCCAGCCTGGTCTATGAGACAGGTGTGGACGACTTGCAGACAATATGCGGACAAGCGGGGCCGCTGAAAAGGAATATTGGCATATTTCCGATGTGGCTGAACTATGTAGCTAACTTGTTTTGTTGGTTCAAAAGCTATCCTGGTCTGAAATCAGTACAGTATGTTATCGGGTCGACACTGTCGACACTGTCGACACTCCAACTTCCCCTCAGTAAGCTGGCACAGCCTGAGGTGAGGCCTGATATGGTTAGTATAATCAAACTGGTGACCAGTTGGATAACAGTAAGGACCGCTGGTAAAATAGTCTATAACAGCATGGCATTCCTGCTACAACAAGCCCGCCATTGCCCCTATTCTCCCACATACAACTCATCAGTGAAAGAATGATGCTCTCTTGATAAGACAGCGTTAATGCTTCATCTTTCAATTGCCTATAAATGATACTGATTTAAATTCCCCAGCCATTGTAAATATATTCGTTCGCTCTAAGTCCAAAACAACTCGCCTTGGACCATGGACACTGAAGTCTCTGGGATCGAGCTATACGATGATATCGGAGACTTAGAACAATACGAGTATAAACGGCTAGAGGGGTCACACAAAAGGATTCGCCTTGTGAAGCTCAAGAGTGGCACGGTTGAGGGCAAAGAGATTTATATTGAGCTCGTGGAGGCAAACTACGACAACGAATTTCATATCCCCACAAAGACACGCCCAACAGAGGATCGAACAAATGTGCAAACAAATGCGGGCCAGAGCATTAGCAACCCCGTTGCCGAAATTGACCCACGTATAGATGAATTTCTCCGACTTCAACAGATTGAAGAACAATACGAGGCCCTGTCGTGGTGTTGGGGTCACGGCAAAGAGGAATTCGCCATCCGCATTCGAAACGAAGATGAGATAACATACAAGAAGAAGAGAGTGAAGAAGGGTCTCGCATTGGCTCTCAAGTACCTCCGTCTGCCAGACCGCGATCGGACCCTATGGATCGACTCGATCTGCATCAACCAAAGCGATGACTCGGAGCGAAATCACCAGGTCCAGATGATGTCTCGAATCTACACGCGGGCTTCCGAAGTTTGCATTTGGCTGGGGGAGAGCAGCGATGACAGTAAACTTGCTATTGACTTCATCAAATTAGAGATAACTCAACTTCAAAAGTTCGACTCATTGTGTTCCCATGGAAGGTATGCCCAAAAATGGCAGGCGTTGATGATGTTGATGCAGCGACCTTGGTTTTCCCGGCGATGGGTCGTCCAGGAGATTGCCCTCGCAAGTAAGGCCAGGATCTACTGTGGACCAGACTGCATTCCTTGGAAGGATTTCGCCATCGCTGTGGAGCTCTTCGTTGAAGTCGAGACGGCCACCCATCGACTGTCCGAGGTCATGAAGAAGGATGCGAAGTACCAACATGTGCCAAACTGGTTTGAGTATGTGGCTGAGCTCGGCGCCAGTCTTTTGGTCCAGCAGACAGGCAAGGTCTTTCGCTCCAATCGAACCCCGCTCGACGACCGGTCCAAACATGAACGTGAGCGTAATGAACTTCGCAAGCGCCTAAAGGAGTACTATACCATTGATCCTCTGGAAAGGCGGAGCCTTCTAAGCCTCGAGTATCTCGTCACTGCCATGTTCAACTTCAACACGTCGGAGCCCCGCGATGCCATTTATTCACTGCTCGCCATTGCACGAGACGCTGCTCCCTACGCCCAATTTTCCACAGGGGTTTCCGAAAATTCCATTATGCTCATGCGACTCTGCGAACAATTCTTGGAGGAGAAGCCCTTTCCGGTCGATTATCGTCGAGCTTATTCCGACGTATGTCGCGACTTTGTGGAGTTTGCCATTCAAAGAAAGGTGAAGTACGACGCCAACCAGGCCTTAGATATTCTTTGTCGGCCATGGGCCCTGCCGTCGCCCCAGGGTGGCTTGTCGAAAATCGCCGTGCCAAAGGACACAAAGGAAGAGAAAAAGCCCAGGCGCGCGAAGGATGACAAAGAGTTGAAAGAATATAACAAATACTGGGACGAAGCCCAAGCTATATGGGACAAGCGAAAGCAGAAGATGAAAATGACATCGGCGGATATCGAGTTCGAGAGGAGGTGCCTGGAAGAATGCACCAAGACGGAAGAAGACAAAAAGGATATCCCTTTACCGTCGTGGGTCTGCCAGGCGTCGGCTGCCCCATTCAATCTGTATCACCACCCAGGGATGGACATCCGCAAAGCCGGACGAATCAACGCAGACCCATTGGTTGGGCAGCCAGCGGATGGGCACCGAAACTACAGCGCCGGCCAGGCAACAAAGCTGGACTTGAAAGACCTCAAATTCCGGAGGCGACCTACACTGGGTCACTACAGCCTTTACGTCCGAGGCTTCGAATGGGATGAGGTAGTGGAGGTCTTGGACGCATCACAGAGTGGCGGCATCCCGAAGCCATGGCTCGACCTGGTGGGATGGACAGATTATAACAAAGACCCGCCCGATGAGTTATGGAGGACCCTTGTGGCAGATCGGGGCCGCGATAATAGGAACCCACCGTACTACTACGCTCGAGCCTGCAAAGAATCAGTGCTCAAGGGAGGGATCGTCAGTGGCAGCGTCAACACAAGTGCCCTCATCAGTAACGAGCAAAACTCCATTGTCACTGAATTTTGCCGTCGTGTTCATGCCGTGATCTGGAACCGTCGTCTCTTTCGTACTGCTAAGGGCCGACTAGGTCTTGCAGCCAACGTACAAAAGAATGACTTGATCTGCATTCTAAATGGGTGCACGGTCCCGGTAGTTGTCGAGAAGATATTCAAGGAGGAGACCGACGCAGTACGTGAAAGATTTGAAGACAGCCTTGCTCTTCTGCGCAAGTGCCTCCAGCGATACAGAGTCATTTGCGACCGGAAGGCCGGTTACGGCCTAGAGTCCAACACCTGGAAGGACAAAGTGCTCAAGAGACTGGAGCGGGAAGGCGTCCCTGAGAATGCGCGGTCAGGCAGGCTGATCGGAGAGCAAGAGCAGTTGCGCCAGTTCCGAGAATCGGCCAACAAGAGACTGGTTGCCCTTGCAGCTGCTGAGGCGGTGACTCAAGGTGACACTCCCGAGACATACGACAAACGCACCACGATCCTTGAACGTTGTGCTATGATTTTGTGCCTGATTGCTTGTCCTTTCTTATGGCTTTGTTTTGGTCGCCCGATGAATCTTTCGGAACCAGGTAGTGCAACTCCCGAGAGAGAGCATTACTTCAAGTTCAAGGGCGAGTGTTATCTCCATGGGGCAATGGATGGAGAAGCTGTGAGACAGAGAATTTACGATAACATAAAGGAGAAGACGTTCGAGTTGCGATAGCGGCGGGATGGGATGATGTTTGGTGTGTAATTATTGGCAGTCTTCGGTGAAATACTAGTAAGAGATTAGATTCAGGACAAGAATGTCTAACCAACGGCTGGTGCGGGAATACTAACACTATATAATCTAGCTGCTTACTTGAGAGAATAAACGAACTTATCTCTCTGGGTCGTGATTTTCTTGTCTATGCGAGACGACCGTTTGCAAGCTTCCGGATTCCGAGTTCTTCGTCATAGAGACTTGTAGACTGTAAAGCTCCTTGGGATCCATGTCATTTCCCTGCACTATGGCGTCCTTCCACCTCTGCCATTCCTTGCTATGAGGCAGTATCCCTGACGAGGCAACCCAGTTGTTCTTCACTTCGGTATCCCTGAATCTTCGAATTAGGTTGGCGTAGATGTGCGTTCTGGTTTCCACCTTGGTATCATCTGCCTTGACGAGGCCGGCCATGCATGCTTGGCTGTTGAGCCGTTGGCCGATGAAGACGTTGACCTGAGCTAGGACGTTGAGGATAATAAAGGACACTTGGTCCATCGTGGTCCCATTCGGGATGGTGCAGAGAACAAGCACTAGAATGAGAAAGCTGCCTACTCGTGTGAACATGTGCCACAGCCTGGAGGAGATCCCCAATGGTGCGGGTTTGTAGCAGAGCCCCCGAGCGGTCCATTCCTTTATGCTCTGCCGGTCGCCCTCCAGAACTACAGCTGAGTTGTCCCGGCCTAGGAAGAATACAGCATCGGGCGATGTATGATTGGTCACATTTTCCGTTTTAGTAGCGGCGGGTTGGATGTTGCAGTACTCCACAAGCCGTAATACTATCGACCAACCTGTGTAGACGAGACAGTTGGTGATGCCAATCCATGTGGTTCCTGGCACAGCGACAGCAAATGCGACCACGCCCACGAAAATGACCCACGTTGCGAGGACCCAAAGCGCGATTCGGACCCGGATGCGCCAGTAGGCAGCCCGTAGCTCGCCTGTCGAGGCGCTTCGTAGTGGCTGTAAAGGTCCCGGGATCTGGAAAACTGTATAGCGGCCGTCAGAAAGTAGCGATTCGTACTTTATGGCGTTTGCGAACTGTATATTACGGAGTGGTGCATGTTTGCAGCCGTAGGGTGAGAAATACTGCTGGGAGGAAGGTGTGAGCAGTAGGTCGTAAGATCGCATGTAGTTTTGCAGCCCAACGACAGGGACTAAGACGAGACACTCAAGCAAGCTACGACGACTGAGGCGGTATGTGTGCTCTTCTCCCTCGCTGACGAGGACCATGAAGGAGCTGATGTCGAAGCTCCATGGCTTAAGAGGGTCGTCAGAGGCCATCGTTGGGAAGTTCGATTAGTCGCGAGAGAGATGGGTTGTTTTGTGGGTAAAATATATATATGTAATGTTAAGCGATTTTATAGTCTTTCAGTGATATACACAACTAGATGAAATGAAGTATATCCAGACATCATTAGGGTGGCTTATTATATATACACTTCTTCAACGATGTTTGTACAACCCGTACGTATCGATAAAGTGTCATAATTTAAAGGCGATGAGAAATTGGAAATATTCTACATGTATTGTCGGGCTGCAGGACATATTATACTCTATCAGGCATAGCCACAGATTTTCTCAAATTGCGTCAGCATTAACAATGGCTGGCCGTATTGGGGAACTCTATATATCCGCGCCACCCTGCAGGTCATAAGCCCTACCGAAGAATGTCTAGACCTGAAGGGGAGGCAAGTCACAGGGCCGCTTGAAGCGGGACAGGGTACAATGGGTTTCTACAAGTAGATGATTGGCTAGAACTGGGGCAGGAGATACAGGCTGCTGACATGCTGTGCCTCCAACGCTCCCATGCATTCCAAGGGCTCTTTTTCGGACCTCGGCTATCTGTTTCAACCAAAGCGTCGCTTTACATCTTGAATGAATAAAGTGTAATGGTCATTAAAGAGTATGTAAGTACAGAGCTCTATCAAAAAGATACTCCTCGCCTCTCTAGAATAAAGAATTTTCAAACGAGCAACCACACATGTCATCCTCACAACTATCGCGCTCTACCGCTCGCATTAATACTCCGACAACACTTCATGAGTCCAGCCCCAAACTTTCTCCCCAACCTCTCTACTCGTAGCCACATTTATCCAACTTATCATTGCTCAACACTCCAACAGGTTGGTAAAAAGCGCCGTTGACAAGTTCGCCCTGTTTCTTTTGTCTCGAAGCTTGTTGCGCATTGTGCCAGCTTGAGGTTGATGGCCATGCAGTTTGCTCTCGTTCATCATGTCGTGACCCTCCAAATACAATCTACTTCCTTCCCATCACACTCGATGTTTTCCATTCCCTGTCCGTGTTGAAGCAGACAGGCGCTCCTGAGTTGTCTTCCCAATATAGTTCAAATTCCAAGAAGTGAACTTCTTGCCATTCATTGTTCCGTTGGCACCTGCGCCTCTGTGCCCTGGATCTCGCCTGGGGGGCCGGCTGGGGCTGAGCGAGTTGCATCGGCCCTTGCGCGAGGTGGGCTTAAATTTCGGCTTGCAGTAATGCTCTGAGCTCGACCTTCAATTCCTCTTTGAAGGTTACCAAACCGTCCTTCAAGTCAGAAATATGCCTCCTAAGACCAGTTACATCTTCTGTGATTTTGGGTTTGAGTGCTCCCAGCTCTTCCTCGACCTTGCCCAATCTGGTCTCGACAGCGCCGAGTCGGCCATTCACTGCCGCGAGTTCGGGTATAGGCGCTGGTGGTTCAACAATCGGAGACCCAGGAGCATCAGGCTGCACCTCTTCAGCAGGCTGCGTTCTCGCCACTTGTGTGAGCGATCGGGTGAGCTCGACAAGTCGATTGGTATTCACAACGACCCAGCACAACATCGCTAGCAGGATACTCCACGCCTTCCACTTGGTGTCTTTTGGACGCCGGTTGGCTGCGCGAGAAAGGAGGTGGTCAGCTCGGTCCAGGATCCAAAACACACCTCCGATACTGACAAATCTCAAGAACGGATAGCCAAATACTGGCTGGACGTGCTTTTCGATGCTCCTTAAGGATAAGACGTGTTTTTTTATGTTCTTCAAGGATGTTTCAATCTCAGTCGTGTTGCAAACGACAATCGAGGGTTTCACAATGCTGGTGGGCTTGAGACTCCGAATCTGGGTAACGGTCTTTGTTACGGTGGGATGCAGTGTTTCCAAGATTGTGACAGTGGCTATATCTTCACAGTAGCATTCCTCATGGGTTATCTCATCCAGGGCTACTTCTTCTGACGGAGCCTTCTCTAGGAGGGGCGGGGGCTCTTGGATAGCAGGAGTCTCGGGTCGGGGGGAGGGATCTTCTGTGGACGTAATCCATTGTAGAGGGGAGAGAGCTTCAGTAGTCTCAAACGTAGGGGAGGGGCAGTCGTCATGGCCGAATGACGATCCATTCGTCACCGAGAGAAACAGGACTAATATAAAAATGCAAAGAATGGCAAAGATTTTCGCCATGGTGGGCAGGATGCCTTTGGTGAATATTTTGTTTCGACGAGAGGAAGATGGGTCAGAAGATCGATAAGAACGTGTCAGTGGAGGTGCAGAGAGAGACCGCCTCCCAACTGTTCCCTGTCCAGGGCCATCGTGGATGATATACTTTCTCGTCATGGCTGCCCCTTCCCTTCACCCTGTGGTTTTGTTTGTATCGTGCTTTCTCCGTCTCTGGTAGCCTCTCGTTTGCGATGTGCTGTTCAAGCCAAGACGGGCCAGGTGCAACAGGTGGCGATTTTCCTTTGGCAGGAACAGGTGGGTTTGACTGTAATCTTTTGCCTGCAAGCACCTGATGCAGACCAATGCCGATTCCCGTAATGTAAGGGAGTGGCGGCACGAAGAGGAAGAGGAAGGCATCGGGTCTCAGAAATGGAGGAAGAAAGAGGTAGAGGAGATCGCTGTTCCTGTCTTTTAACAAACGAAAAATATTTCTGACTTTTAGGTCCTGCATGACTTCCTTTGTCTGTGGGTGCGCCACACACTTTCTTAGCAGACAAGACAGCAGCATCACGAACAGTCACCGCCGGTAGAGCCGCCCTCCAGCCAATCGCAGTCTGTCATTTGGTTTGTTTTTCTCAAAAGATGAAATTCTACTTTTAATACCGTAACAGGGGCCAGTTCTGTTTTGCTCCTTCCTACCTACCGCTTTCTGTTTTCTGTTTTGATCCTTCCTGCCTGTTTTCTGTTGTGCTCCTTCCTTCCTGCCGCTGCCTACTAAATAAACCCGATCTCCCTTGCAAACTTCCTGTTGTAGTCCTGAACAATACCGGACCCCCTGTGAAACATTGCTACATATTCCATTTTCCCAGCTGTTAATGCAGTTGCGTCCACTGCTTCGGGGGCCTGCAAAGCAGGCCCTTAACAAAGCCTCGTTAGACAAATTGTACCATCGCAGGACACTCACTTGCGGACGTACAAGGTCTTCTGTGATAGCTACTGTTACTCAATACACTTGGCACGATTCAATCATCTATTTTCGACCCTTTGCCTTTACACGCGCTTCCGCGGAACACCCCGCCCCCCAGCACAAAAATCCACGAACCGACAAAAAAAAATGAAAATCGGTTTTATGCCAATAAATTGCAGTAAAATGTTATTAGATTATTCTACTGCTCTTGTTCGATTGCAAAAGAGATATCTCAGTGGTGCTGTTTATTTGGATACATTACGGGGGGATATGGGGGGTTGCGGTAGTAGCAGGATAACACAGTGCCTAGTTGCTGGAGTATGCCACCAGGCCCACCCATAGCGCTATCATACAGCGACTAACAGCATCTTGCGGCCCTAAAATACAGGATTCCTCAGGGGCCCGTATTAACTTGAGAGAGCGCCCAACAGCGCTATGATATAGCGTCTTACTGCGACTCGCAGCCTTAAAATACCAGTTGATATAGCGCTCAATAGCGTTGTAATACAGCGTCTCCCAGCGATCCAATACAGCGGCTGACAACACCCCATAGGCAGCCAGCACTATCATACAGTGCCTTACCACCCTGAAATGCAGGGCCCCGTAACGCCATGAAGTTGAGAATGGTAAATTGATTGATTGTCTTCTTCTACTTGTCTGGTCCCAACTGGATTTTAACTGAGGGTTTTATACACCTTGATTCTTCCACTTCACTTCTCTTTTCTCCCCTTTTCCTTCCCTTCCTTCCCTCTCCCTTCTTCAACACTTCACTCACACTTCTCTCCCTCACCATCTTACTTTCCTCATCTCTAATACCCCTCTTCTCTTTCCTCCTCCCCTTCCCTTCTTTCACCTTACTCTTTCTTTTTCTCTACCCTTCTCTCACCTTTTCCTCCCTTCCCCCCTTCACCAACCTCCCTTTCCCACTTCTCCCCTGACCTTCTTACTTCTTCTCTCCCTTTCCCTCTTTCCCACTTCTTACTTTCTTACAACCACTACTGCACACTCTTCCCTTCTCCAACCCTCACTCACACTTCTCCCTCACCAAACCCCTACTTTTTGATTCTTTCTCTTCTCTCTCTTCCTCCACTTCACACCCCCTTCACTTACACTCCCTCACCAAACAACTACTTTTTTCCCCTTCTCTTCACTTTTAACAGGGCACTTAGGGTGGTGAGGGAGGGATTGGCCTGGAATGTGCGAACGGCCTGATAGGTGCGTGGAGTTATGGTGCCGAGCTCGTTGAGCAGGAAACGGGTGCGAGCGAAGCGTACGGTAAAGAGGAGAATGTACTGCCTGGTATGCTAAATTAATGCTAATATATTACCAGGCACCTTTGAAGGCGATAAGGTGCTAGTGCTGCGGTATAAACTGGCTGAAGCGCGCAGTGCGTATATGGCGGAGAGGGTAAGCTGACGCCGCGGTCATATGTAAAAGGGAGCCATTCCAGAATAGCATCTCTCATGGAATAGAAGCAAGCATTTACACCATCACGATAACTGACCTACATTGGTATTCTCGCAAAAAATGTGCATTGACACAGCCAGCCGTATCGTATGGTGCTTCCCGTGTAGACGAAGCGAATTCGATAAAGTTAGCGTGAATCCCATCGTCAGGATTCGCCAGTAACAGTAATTAAATTATGACCGAGAAAGTCGATCCTGTTATATCGACATCTCATTCATTCGTCCTCCCCGTGTTGAACAGAACCTATTCATAATACCAGTTGATTCCCCAGAATCAAGAGACAGGAACCTTTCCTGCAAGACGTCTAGACCTTGCCCGATGACAGCAAACATACCACCTAGTTCCAACAGTCAGCCTATTTTACAATATATATACAAATTGGCCTAGTTTCGCACACACTGCGCTATGAAGGTACAACAGTTGCCTTGGAAATCACGAACCTTCAGCATGCCACTGAATGTGGCAATGGAGCGCCCAGAGCCCTGGGTTTGTCCCGACGAACCGGATGACCACGTGAGAGTGTCCGGTAATGGTCACGGTGTCGCGCCGCAGCGGGTTCTTGAGGTTCCACGTCGTGTGACCTTGACCGAACTCACCATCTCCCCAGCCGACGATTTGGAAGTTTTGTCCTGTAGAGACGTGATAAGTACCCGGACATTAGTGCATATACAAGAATGCCAAATATCTAGCGAATCAAATAAGACGAGGGAAATAACATACCACTGTGCAACAGGGATAGTAATACAATCGTTAGCTTACCCAGCCTGGGCATTTTGAACCCATGTGTTTGATGTGTTGGGAAGGGTCACATACTGCAAATGCCATGGGTGGGCCATCATCTGGTTCGCGCTGATAGCGATCTGGGCGGGCTTTCCTGAGTCACACGAGACAGTAACCCTGCTATCCGTTTTGAAGCCACACTGCGATGTGGTGTTGGCGGGGTCGACATGCTGTTCAGGCACTTGCCAGAGGAGGGCATCATCCTTGGGCACGGAGAAAACACCCTGAAAGAGAATGTACAAGTTAACACACACCTACCAGATATACACGCTACATAGGAATAGACTACGGTGGAAAATAGCTGCTGATCACTTACGCCATTAATGAAAGTACGGAATGCGCCGTCTTCACGTCCCATTGTGAACACTAGGTGGTGCCTATTCCGTTCGCCGACTTCATATGCATCCATCTCGCGCATGGGCTTCGCTAAGTCGAAGGGCATGTCCCGGCACGACAGTGTCCAGGGTTCAGGTCCAAAACTTGGATCGGACTTGCGGGTGAGGTTCCAAGCATTGCCTGTAGGTTTGTCACTTTCGTCGACGTCATTGTATGATAAGATGCCCGTGGCCTCGTAGTTAACATTTGCAAGGTTCGGCGTCGACTTCTCGTTAATCATCATGGCGCATCTGCGGGCGACAGTGGCGCGCATACGGTAGTTAGCAACGGTCTGGTTTGCCGTAAGGATGACAGAGTAGCGCTGGCCCGGGTTTATGTAGACGCGGGTTGTGGCGATAGGTTGCACTTCGACGCCGTCGATTTCGACAATCTCGAGCGGGTGGCTATCGACGGTGAACCAGAGGGGCATGTTGGAGCTGTGGCTGATGAGTCGGAGACGGATGCGTTGGCCACTTTGGACGCGGGTTGAGTACAGAGAGCCACCAGAACAGTCTTCCGGGCTACTCAAGGGCGCACAGCCAAACACATTGCGACCATTTAGGAACACATTGTCGACAGGTGGTTCCATGCCCGGCATCATCGGGTTCCAGCGGGGCGAGGAGCTCAGGTACTCAGCCATTGCCTGTAAAAAATCAGTACCTGAAGGGTGCGTAATCGGACGTTTAAAAGATTATATGGGAAATGAGAATAGAGAGGAGATGATTGGGTGTGAGGGTTTTTGATAGATGGATGTACTAATTCCGCGTCCATGTGAAGTATATCTCCAATCATGATGATCTTGTCGTCATCTACTGGTGGCACCCTTTCATCTGGATCATGGATGATCTAAGTAGGATGTGCAGAAATGCCTCTGTTAGCAAGTGGATTGTTTTGCGTAGACCAGGGTAGGTTGGCTGGGGGAGGGGGGGTAGCAGGTTGTTCCTACCAATGGCCCATATAGCCCGTTCGTGTACTGGCCCGTAACATGAGAATGGTACCAGAACGACCCGCGCTGGTCATTTATGGTGAACTCGTACGTGTAGTTCTCACCCGGCGGAATGCCACACTGAGTCACGCCAAAGACGCCGTCCATCCACACACTATCGTTCTGGTCGATACCGTGCCAATGGATGGTAGTCGGGTCGTCTTCCATGAGGTTGCGGACTAGGACCTGGATAGTGTCGCCCATATTCGCCTGGATCAGCGGGCCTGGCGATTGACCGTTCACAAGCACCATCGATTTCTCGAAGCCATCAGGTGCACCTAGGTTGCGGGTAATGTCGAAGGTATAGCGACGTGTCTGGGGGCCGTCCGAGACTGCGAAGCTAGTTCGGCTTAAATCAAACGAATTGCTCGGAGGGAAGACAGAGCCCGGTAGAAGTGAGTCTGAGAGAGAATCAGAACTTCCTTCCGAATTTCCTTCCGAATTGGTGGCAGGTTGCTCATCATCACTAGCGGCGGCCTCCTGAGTGTTGGAAGGTGAAGAATCTTGCGACGTGCTCAGCACCCTAGACCAGCTAAAGAGAGTGAAGCCGACAAGGGCGAGGGCTGAGGCGATGAAAAGCAGCAGGATAAACTTCGTAAAGGAGAAGAAGGTGCTTTGTCTTCGCGTCCCTGTTAGCTCCTTGTCCAGATCACTGGTCCTATCTGGATTACTAGTGAGTTCAATATCAGAGCTGGTACGGTCGCCCAAGTCCGAGTGTAGTAATGGGTGATAGTCTTGTGTATTAGAAATGGCAGTAGTCATCGCGAAGGTAAAAGAAATAGAAAAAAAAAAGAAAGGAAAAGGGATATATATATATATATAATGATTCAATGTCTTTCCACGCCCAAAACAATAACGCCTAGTAGTGAGGCTTTCCGTACGATGCGATTTACCGCGTACTATGCATTATGTTCCATGTTTCCATGCTATTCCCAATGGGGAGATTAGTGGGTCACTTTATATGCGCGTGGTTACTTCATACGCGTACGCGTGTACGTGTAAGGGGCTGTCCAAATACTCCGTACTTCGCAGCTCAACGCACTCTGTCATTCTCTCCCAATTGCCAATTCAAGGTATCGCCAAAAAGATGGCGCCCACCAATGCTAAATGTGCCTTTATTTGGCGACAGTTTATCGAACTCGGCAGATCTAACCCCCCAAAAAGCAAGCGATAAAGATGCCGTCACTGCCAGAAGGAATTTGCAGCGACCTCTATTGGGAGGCCGAAAGAGCATCTCGCTGCGTGTGAGAAATGGCAAGCCAAGCAGCGAGAAACTCCGTACCCTCAGAACGAAGTTTCTCTGCTATTAGTTTCATTCATACGAAAGCTCGGAATCGGCTTACGCCCATGCACGCTGATATGCAGGGCTTCATTTTTATGAACGACCGCGTATTGGGTCGTCTTAAGGATCAGAAGTACGCCCATAAAAAGCGTTGGGCGGATCTTGAGGAGAAGGACTTGCTAGAACTTGAAGATTCTTATTACCCCTAAAAAGGCTAAAATTGAAGGCGCACTTCTTCTCTAGTAAATACAGCAGCTAATTTGACGCCTTGATATTTGCTAAGGCATACTTGTAGAAAGGGCAAAAGCGCGGGCTTTATGCTAATCGCAGGAGCATTCCCCAACCTCGACGGGTCAAAGGGGACGGGACCCCGTGCCCACAAGTAAAACCCCTCGTCTCTCTACGAAGTACTCCGTAGTAGAGCCCCAAAAGCGCTAACAGCTGACTAATATTTAGTCGACCCAAGAACCCCTGAATTCTACGACAGTGGCCTGGCCAGCCAGTAGCCAAACACTTACTCGTGCACCGCACCCGCTAATATCCATTAGAGGCCTGGCCAGCCACTAATCCTCTAATGAATAGTAGTTTATTAGCGGGGGCGGTGCAAGCTAAAACGACCGCTAAACACTTCCAAGTGCTTCAATATCTTTATCGTACGAACGTTTTTATCCGAAGTTATTGCTAAAAAGCTCGTACTCCGTAAAAAGGGCCAGCCTTGAGTCTCGGAGCGTGGCCAGCCTAAAATTCCACTGGTCGATTGGCAATGAAAAACCCCCCCCCATGCATTAATCTCAGGGCCGGCATACGTGTAGTGGCGAGCTTAAGTCAGGCTAGCCAGGAACAAGACTCTCTACACCCCACCAACTGCTAGCTGAGTTGGAAACTGGAGAGAGGGGGGAAAGATTTTCAGGGCGCGCAGCTGGGAGGTGCAGAGTACCGAGTAGAAGAAACCTGGTTTCGATGATATGACCAGCCTACCGTGTCGAAGGGATTCTCGAAGTCCAGGAGAGGTTGGTTGGGGTCACTTTAAAGCCCTTTGCATGTTCTTGTGCAAAACAATGTCTCAATCCTCGGCAACGAGCTATTAGTCTCTTGGTTTGGTGTTGGATCTTCGGCTTGCACCGGGCTGCAAACCGAATGGAAGCCGTCGCTCGTATTATTCGTCTCCACTGTCGATCTGTCTCCTTTTGCCTCTCGTTACTTTTTCCCACGTTACTTTTTTTTGCACCTCTTCCCACCAGGATTTTCTTCTTCTCGTCTCGTTTTCTTATCATGTTCCCCAATGTAAACTAGTCACATTTGTCAAAAGGAAACATCCAAGGCACGGGGCAGTACATGACGTGACTGACATATGGAACATCAGCATGTCGGATATGCTGCCGACATGCTACAAGTATGCATTGCTTTCGATCCAAGTTGGCCTCCAAAAGTCCTTGTATAGTAAGTAGTGCGGACAATCAATTGCAAACGGAAATCTATCTCGCCGTCGGATCGAATGGCGAAAGAATGCTTTACTCCGTCGTTGGTACCCCAACCCCCGTTTCCATTACCAGCTGAAGGATGGGTCTGGCGGGTCCCCGCTGTTCTGTCTACTAGTAAAGTATTCCTAGCAGGGGCCTCCCTGTCACTCCGGCCAGGGATGTGCGCAAGAGCACGAAAGCGGCCTATGCCTTGCCGGCTTCCTGTTTCTTTTCGTGATGTTCAATTTGGAGAGCGGGTTAATAGAGAGCGGGATGTTCGGGCCTCTTTTGCTTGGGGTGCACGGATCGCACTTGGGGGGGGGGGGGGGTTCGAGTGGTGCAGACCGCCCGTAGAATGCAGGTCAAAAAAGGCGGTCATGGCGATGGCCGTGTGTGTGTGTGCGTTGAAGAATCATGTCACCTGGACATTTTGTATTTTGTCTGGAAGAAGACAGCATCATGAGGGTAATGGAATTGTGTCTACTCCGTAGAAGACGGTTTGGATGGATAGATACACTGGATCGAGCCTCTAATAGGGCTGGTAATAGGGCTGCCACAGTATTGACTCAGCCACCAAATTACCAATCTAGGTGGCTTTACTTGTGTTCTTGCCCTAACAGCCCTCTACTCCGTACACAGTACTACAAAAAAATCTTCATCTTGCCTCATCGTCGATATCTGTCTGTCTGTCCAACAGGCTGTTTTGCCGAAATGCCCTTAACGATTGCAAATCTAGTTTATTGGAGAGACCCTGGGGGACCTCAGGAGCAAGGTAGTAAACCCGGATCTCGACAAGGATCATTTAAGCTGGGCTGGTTAATTGATCAGAAAGAGGGCAAGAGGGGTAGTATATGCTCCTGCAGGCACTATTACGGAGTATTGGCAAAAAAAAAGACACCGCTGTCCCTCCCTTCGTTCCCCTCCATTGCCCCTGGAAATGGACTCGTGGGCTGGCCACAACTAACCTCGCCAACTAATGTATGCGGCCAGCAACAATTATTCAAAGGTGTGTGCCCGGTTTCAGAGTTGAAGGTGTTGCAATTTGTTTCTCGCCAGGACGCAAGGGCAACACGGGAAACGAAACACTGCCCGCATTCACGCCGTGCCGCTCTTCTTTCCATTCCCCGACTTGATTTCCCGTTTAATTTACAATATATCTTAAACCTCGTGGCTTCGATGGCAAAACGTAGACCGGGGCACCGAACATAGCATTGGCCCAAAGACAAAAAAAAAAGAAGAAACCAAGGAGAGACAGAAACTCTCGCTGACCGTAGGTGCACGAACGGGCAACACTCGGATTGAAACCACCATGGTCCATGTACAATGTGGTATCAGGATTTGACTGGATCAATTGGCGAGGCGCCGCAAAACGAGGTCCAAGAATGATTACAGAAAAAAATAACCAGCAATTCCGTCTTCTCAAATCGCATTGCAACTTACCCGGCCCCCTCGTCCATGACAGCCTTTCAACTCTTCGTCAAGATGTGACTTGCCATTCATCGCCCGCATATCTGCCTCGCGGAGAGATCAGACCCTTTCGAACCACACTTCTTTCATTACTGGTGCACATGGTGGTTCGCATGCCGTGCCCATGCGTCGGACTGTAATACGACTCCCGCCACCACCGTTGTGATTCCGTCGGTAGTTCTCGATCACGCACAGAACCAATATAGCCAGAAAAAAAAATCCACCTCTGGATCACGACGTCAATTGTGTAAGAGGCAGAGCACCGACCAGAGAATTCGGAGCCGAGAGGTAGTAGTGATCCCGTTACAAAAGTGCAGAGAAAAGGCCCCAACTCAGAATTGCATTCTGCCATGTGGCTAGCCCATGAATACTCCGTACGTATGCCCAGCGTAGGACATGGCTCTGGACTGGCTGTGGATGGGCGCTTGGAGCTTGCTGTATTTGCATTGCAGTCTACTCCATGTTTGACATTGATTGACCCAAGGGTTCGCAGATCAATTCTAGCGATACAAAAGTAGTGCATTGAAGGATGCTGGAAATTGCTTCTTCGCCCCAAATCTTTTGCACTATTACTTGGGATGGAGCATTTTTTTTTCTCCCTTTCTCGCTTCACCTCGGTCTCATTTTTTTGGTTTTTTTTTTGAACTCGTGTGCTTTCTTTTCTTTTTATACCTGCTTTTTTACCCTTTCCTTTTTACACAGTCAGAAATGGCCAAGTCTTCCTTGCGATAACCCCAACCTGTTACTTTTTTTGGTTGTTGAACGCATCCCTGTGCGTCCTGCCCCCAATAGCTGCCGATGTGCTCGGTCATCCCGTCTCTGCATCCTTCATGTTTCGTCCTATCCAAGAATCTGCATGCCATCGCTTTGTTCTATTTTGACGGGCCTTGGACCACGATACTTCCGGCGGCAGTGTGGGGGGGGGGGGAAGCGAAGATAGGATATCATAGCGCGAAGCCAAGGCTGTCTAAGACGTCCACAATCATGTATCTGGTGGCCTAGCCCCAATCCACGTGTATGGCCGGTCTCTGAGACATTGGGCGCTGTCGTCTTAAACCAGTACTACTGCCATGCTATCGGTCCCATCAGTCAGTCCCATCAGTCAGTCCCTCCAGTCCCTTCAGGAACTGACAGACCAGACCCCCTCCCCATGCCACACGCCCCCCTTTGCATTCACCTGCCCTTTCCTTTCTTATTCTGCTCCCAGTTTCGTCCATATCTTCTTGAAACCCCCCGACCTTGGATTCTCTTCTTTCTTTTTTCCATTGCCCTCCCTCGATCTTCTGTCAAACAAAGTGGTCTGTCTTGGAGTTTTCTTCTTATTTCATCCTTCCAACTCACGACTTAAACCGAAAGAAGACCGCCCATATCTTTTACCATGAAGTTCCCTTCGTGGCTCATCTGGTACTCGAAGCCGGAATACCGCGACATCAAAGAGTATGCCACTGCTATCAGCACAGGTCGCCGTGCTGTTAGTCCCGATGGCCGCAACAAGAGTGCCGTCCCCGGTCGCCTGAGACTTGAGAGAGTGTTGGAGAACAAGACATGCAGTCCCATGTCTCTCTACGACTTTTACATGTATCTCAAGCACATTGAGTTCTCCCCCGAGAATCTCGAGTTTTACATTTGGTATGTTTTAAGCAGGCCGTGCTTTCCTGCAACATAGAACCATGTTGCTGACAGGGTCGAAACAGGTACCAAAACTACGAGGCACAGTGGAACAGGCTTCATCATGGGGAGAAGGATGACAACACGTCCATTTGCAGCTCCGAAGCCTCCATCGCTAAGCCCCCCTTCTCGCTCACCGACAGTGACTACGATGCCGAAGCCGGTATGTGGCCTTTATGCTAAGATGTATTGACGGTACATTCGTACATTCCTTCTGACAAGGTGAAACAAACAGCTCACGATACTGTTGCCCAAATCGCCAGTCTCATCAGCTCCCATACCACATGCTCGACCCACGAGTGCAGCGGTCCTTCCTGTGAAGACCGCCCTGTCAAGCCTGCCAATTCCATGGACCATCGCCACGTGGCTGACCTGCAGTCCGTCATGCATCTTTACCTCTTGCCCGGATCGGAGAGGGAACTGAACATTCCACCGTCAATGCGCGAGGAGGCTCTCCAGGCCCTCGAAAACTCGGCTGACCCGCGGCACCTTCGACCCATTGCCGACCATGTTTATCTGCTCCTCCGCAACTGCTCGCACCGCAACTTTGTCCGTCTTGGAGTCTCTAATGGCACGTACGAGACTATCTGCGTGGCCACTGGTCTCGGAATTGTCCTCACAATTGCCGGCTTTGTCTGTGTTATCCTTCGTGCCCTGACACCCACCATTGGTGCCCACTCTCGATTCGATGCCTTTGCCGCCTGGCCCATGTGGTGGCTGGGTATGAGCCTTATACTTTCTGGCCTTCGCGGATCGTGCTTCTTCCTCTTGTTGTTCTCCCGTCGTCAGCCATTGCCTTGGGAGCGGTTCGATGATCGTGGAGACCCGAGCCCGACCAAGACTGGTCTTTTGAACCTGCTTTCCCGACTCATGATCTTTGACCGGAAGGTCCGAGTCAAGGACATTCATCTCCGGCGACTGCAACAAAAGATTGTTCTCCAGAGTCTTGGAAGCGGAGCCATTTTTGCTAGTCTCGGAGTGGTGGTGTTTATCTTCCTGCCCATTTGGAAAGAAACAGTCTCGAAATAGGGACTAGACACGCAGGCTGCCGCATCTTCCACAAAAAGTTTCACGGTCGTTACCGTTTATCTTCTTTACATTCTTTGACTGGTGTGTTTTTCTTGCCTTCGTTTCGACAGGCTATGGTGTGCGTCCGGCGTTATCAATGAGCGAAAGGACAAATTGATGTATGAATTATGGCTTGGGTGGATTTTGATGTCACTCTTTTTGGATGTCTTGTAATGTTTGCTTCCTGGAGGGAGGCCTGGATGCTTTAGGTTAATGATATCCCTGGATAGGTATAAGAATAGTTGATTGATTTTGATTTATCTGCACCTTTTGCACCAAGTTAAGAACTAATGTCGCATTTGCGGCTGTCGCTGTCTGAACCTTATTTAAGAGCTTATTCTGAGAAGAATGGCGTGTGAGCACTAAAACAAGCCTAAGTGCTAGTGGTGCTGGTGCCTTGAGCTGCTTCCCAGGGCTAGACTTACGTAATCCGGCCAATTCAGCTCAAGACGCGATGTGAAGTGAGTCGCCAACTTTGAAGACTCCCTTTTCCTTGTTCCCACCTTGTTCCCACGGGCCAGCCATTTCTCCAGTGTCTCTGTTGAAATGCAGGGTCCAATGCCGAGAAGATGGTAGCCCCTGGCCATGAATCCGAGGATAGCCAGGCAATTCTCGACCGATATGTGGCGGAATTTGGCACCCAAAATGTATTATCCTCCCCCCCCCCCCTTGACGTGCATGGGTCTAGCCCTGGTCGCCCTCGACGACTCTGCGTCACGTACTCCGTACAAAGAGCTGAACTAGGCTGCCATGCGGGGACCAATTTTTTTTCTCTTTCCTTACAGAGTATATTTCTTTTGCACCGCACTTGTTATTGTAATTGTATCTACAGTCGTCCTCTAACTCTTCGTTTTCGGATAGGTGCCTACAGCACAGGCGAATCCAGGGACGGGAAGCGTGATTTCTCAGGGTACGTCATGCCTCCCAAGGGCATCCTTGGAATCATACATGCATTTCGCAGTGCAGAAGCTAACCGCCATCTATCCAGGTATTGAGAACCCAGTCTCTTCAGACACTCTTCCGCCTCAACAAGCCCCCGATGACGCCGTGACCGACTTCGCCGTGCCTGATCGGCCATTTCTCCTCGACACCCAGACAAGCCAAACCCGTCCTGGGGGACATGGACCAACACTCGACTCGCAAGCTTCCCTTGCCCAGCCCCAGTTCAACAAAATGGACACATCCGACTCTCCCACCCAGGCCAACGATGGCCGAGACTACGCCTCGGCCTGCATCACGTCACAAGACTCCCATCCCCACGATACCGAACCGTCTCTTCGGACCCTCCTCGACAACGATACTGGTGCTGTCAACTTTGCCCCCATCAGCCCACACCATGCGCTAGACTCGGATATGCTCGACATCACCTCGCCTATGCACGACGATAGCACGCTCAAATTGGGCAAGGGGGAGTGGAGGTTTCGCAATTCGTCGCAACAGGCTTCCCATCCCACTATTGCAGACGCAACACCGTCTCGGCCCGTCGCATTGCCACCACAGACGCCCGCCGTGGTCAACCCGTTTCAGAACCAAAACTTTGCGCCCATGTCTGCTTTCGGCGGCACCCAAATGTTCATGAACACCCAGCCGTCATCTGCTCTCAAGAAGTTCAGTCCAACGTCCTCGCGACCGTCCCCCCACCTTGTTCATGACGAGATTCCCACCGACGAACTACGCACATCACCACTCAAAAACCGCCACTTGGTCTCCTCACCCACCGACAACGAAGCTACACCGCGTGCCCCCGACACCCACATCCTCTCCTCGACGGACCCGCAAGCAACAGACTCGTCCTCCAATGATCGATCCTCTCGAGAAGAGGGCATGGTGCCCGAGTCGCCAACCAAGCGGCCACCGGCCAAGCCAGCCATGTCCCGCGAACCCCTTTCCGAGTATATACCAGTAGAAACGTCGCAAAAGAGGAGAGCAGATGCCAACGTCATTGATGATGGAGGAGTCCGTGAAGTGGATTCACTCGCGTCTGATTCAGAAGACATGGAATGGCAGCGACGTAAACGTGTACGGGTCCGACGAGAGCAAGCGGCGCGAAATCTCGAGCGAATTACCCTCGATAGAGAGGAGAATTCGAAAAGCTTCCCGCAGGCCGACCATTCGCGCCGACGGAAGATACGGCGTAGAAATCAAACACAGGTGGCCAGTGACGACGACGACATTCCGGAAACGCAATCGCAAGGCCGGATTTTGGAGGAGCCACCAGGCCCTTTGGACTCCATGGCCTCAACAGCCTCCCATTCACTACCATCGCAAGCACAAATCGAGAGTTCTCAGCCGATGCCCATGCCACCGGAACATTTACCCGATCGCGGTGCTTCACCTGAACTTGCTGAACACGGCCGCCTGGGCGGAGATGCTGTCGAATCAGATAAGGAAATGATTCCAGAAACAAGCCCCCCGCAAGCCGTACGGGAAACTCCTCTTCCACAGACTGTGTCTTCGCACCTAGTCATATCGTCCAATGAAGATGGAGACGTTGTTGACGGTGCACCTACAAGCTCGCCGGTTCCGCGAGAGCTGTTTCGCCCAGTGGCCCGAGCCAGCGCGCAACTAAAGACATATGGAAGCAATAGGCAATTGCCAGCACGGAGAGAGCTATTCCTTCAAGGGCGATATACCAAACTGCCTGTTGACGAGGTGCTCGATAGCCAAGAGGCAGAAAAGACACGAACGAAAGCTGTTCTGGAAAGGGAGACGTCGTCATCTGTACCAGCGGCTACGGCGCCCGTTATTGTACCAGCGAGCAGTAAGAAGGAGGCTGGTCCATTAGCGGCTGCCCTTTCCCGTTGGTCGACGGCCATTTCGCCATCCATGCATGCCAGCGACCGGGCGACACGTAGCCGGGCAAAAAGCAGAACAGTCGAGTCGTCTTCTGCTACCCCCGCCGCACCCCTGTCCGCAGCAGGGTCCGATTCATCGTCTGGACTAAGCCTGCTCCAATCCACACCCTCTCTTTCCGACAAGGCGTCCCCAACACCACAACCTTACTCCCCACCGGCAGACCCAAGTCTGCTCCTGCCATCGGTCCGCAAACCCAAGGCCAGGCGTACCACCAAACCCATGCGCAAAAGTGCAATTCAACGACCCCGCCCCAGCTACGGTGAACGATCCTCGTCCTCCTCCCGTTCGCCCTCGACCGACCCCTTGGCAGCCAGCAGTCGTTCAGGCTCCGAATCTCTCCATCCCCACACATGCCGCCCGCCAGAAGAAGGCGAACGAAGCAGCCCACCTCCTGGTCGACTTTTCGAGAGCATGGTCTTTGCAATCTCCTTCCAAGCCAAGCTTCCATCGGAAAAGGAAGACCACTACAATACTCGCATGGCCCTGTCGGCGGACCTCGTTCGCCAACTCACCCAAGCCGGCGCCCGCATCCTCAACGCAGGCTTCGACGAACTCTTCGAACCCACGTCGATCCCCTCCATCACGTCCACCACCTCGCCCCTATCCCTGAAATCACCATGCAGGACCCTAACCCTTAAACCGGCGGCCCAAAACTTGGGTTTCGCAGCACTCATAGCCGACGGCCACTCGCGCAAAGCAAAATTTATGCAAGCCCTCGCCCTCAACCTCCCCTGCATCGCCTACCAATGGGTAACAGCCTGCCTCTCCACCAACACCCTCCAGCCCTGGGCGCCGTACCTCCTCTGCGCAGGCCAAGCCCTTCTCCTCGCCGACGCCATGAAATCCCGCATCCTGACCCCTTACCCAGCCGAAACCGCCCTCCTCCAACAAGTCGTCGAAGCGCGGACCAAACTCCTCGACGGCGCCAAAATCCTTCTCGTCATGAAGAAATCCAAAAACAAGACCACCAGCGCAGAAGAGAAAAAAGTCATGTCGTACATGTTCCTCGCGCAAATCCTCGGCGCCCACGTCCACAGAGTCCATTCCCTCCAAGACACCCGCCACGCCCTCGCCCTCGCCCAAACCAACAATCGGAGCCGACGCGTCCCCTACGAATGGATCTACCTGGACCACCAAACCGCGTCAGAAGCAGCGCTAGACGACGTCCTCTTTGGAAAGAAGAAGGCGGGCGCAGGATGGAAATTGGATACCGGAACGCGGAGTTTATCCAACGAGTTGATTATTCAGAGTTTGATTATGGGGGTCCTCATCGGGGAGAGAGACTGGGAAGGCGTAAAGTCGTAAAGTCGTGATTTTCTTGTATTATGTATTTTGTATTTTACATTACGCTTTAGGAAAAAGATGCTATGAAATGTGTTATTGTTGACATCTCTTTCGTTTCCTTTTTCTTCGTTATCTGGCTGGCTGCTTTGGACATTTTATCAACAAGGTTCGAATGTTAATTACTTGGGAACCAGCCCTGGTGTCGTTTGTCTTTTTACTATAGGATTGGCGACTGGGCATGGCTGCTCGAGAAGTCGGTTTAAAGCCAGGGGGAATACGAAAACGGCTTGCCGAGATGGTTTGGTAAATGTCTTGAGAGGCTTGCATGAAGAATCTTACAAGAACTACGACTGCAGGTTACGAAAGAAAAAGTTCAAAACGGGAATGAAAAAAACAAATCATTATTCAGTCAAAGGGGTATAGAGTAGAGTGCGCAAAACAACGAAACCAAACCTAGTCGGCAAAATACACCAAGGCCACTCCGAAGAGGGTTACATGTTGAGAAGAGAATCGAAAAGAAGAGAAAAAAAAAGACAATAACCTGACCCGACTTATCGTTGATGGAAATCCAGACCTGCCAACAAAAACCACCCACCTTGAGCCATAAATATAGGGTAAATCCCATGGCTGTAAAGCATATCTCTCAAGAGCCGAGTCAAAACAAGGCCAAGAAATCCAACCACTCCACATTATAAAAAAATAAAAAAAATAAAAAACCACCCAAGTCGTATCAATCGTGTCAAAGGCAGCAAGGTCAAGCCAAAACACTTGACGAAAACAAAAGCTCCTTGCACACACGCAACCGGTTATGCGCCTCCCTCAGAAGTTGCGACCTAGCGGAGCTCAAAACCCCCTGCAAAATATCCAACAAGTCTGGCAGTCCGTCCTGCAGCGACGCCGCGGCCTTAACGCTGAGCTCATCGAGCGAGGATACGCGTGTCAGGTACTCGACCACCTTACGGTAGTTTCCTGTCGACGAAGACTCGCGGACTTGTAGGGGAATGCGACCGGAATTGGAGCCTAGGGCGCGGTCAAAGGACCAGATGCTGAGGGCAGCGTAGTACATGATCCAGGGCCGGTGGGCATCGACTTCTTTTGCTAGCGAATATTGCAGGACTATGTTGTTGTTGGGATTGTTGTCGGGGTGGCCCAGGCTTCGGGTACGCGGATCAACGAGGACGCGGTTCAGCAACTGGAAGGCATGAAGGATTGCATGGCGGGTAGATGGATGCTTGGCCCAGGCTGCCATACGCTGCGCTGCGTTGGACTGGTCGCGTGAAGAAACCTTTCGCCCGAGAAGTCGCTGTGCGCCGGCATACACCTGACAGTCAATGATGTTGACGTGGAGACTGATGTGGGCGAGATGATAGAGCATGGCGGCGCTGTGGATCGGACCATTAGACGACACGGCGCGCAGCCGAGAGTCCTCGTCGCCGTCACCGGCGCGGTCGAAGCTGAGTTTCCAGTTGTCAAAGGCCTTGAGGAGCACCTTGCGCCAGTTGTGCTTGTTCTGGTCGATGGCCGAGGCACGTGGGTTCAGCCAGCGGAGGTGGCTCTCGCGGTGGTTCAGATGCCAGCCTACACTAAGGAGGCCCGACATGATGATCATGCGCGCAAATGAGTGCGTGTTGACTTCCTTTCCGTGCAGCGCGTTCTTGAGCCCATCGAGGAACGAGAGGCGCTGAATGCCATACATTCGGAGGTTTGCGTCGAGTTCCCGACAGAGGTCAGGTGTCGTAGCCACCCACAACCTGTCATCGCAGGGAAGGGGCAGTCGGATCTCATGGGGCGCCATGTCGGCCGAGTGGCCAAACATGGCAGCATGTACCACGTCGAGCATGAAGGCGACGAATACGACGCGGTGCATTGATTCCGTCTCGGCCCAACGAACCCACCACGTCTGCGCATCCAGAGCTACTGAGACGCCGTTCAAGCCGCCTCCGTTGCGTGTGTGATCCGATGCAGAGGCTTCTTCGGGTGGCGACTCGCTGCCCGCACGGCCGATAAGGGGGCTTCCTCGACGTAGTAGCGTGAGCATCACTGTGTGGTAGATATGGGCGCGCTCGTGGAAGCGGCGCGTCGAATAGAGCTTTTCGTAGTATTCGACAAGTAGCAAGGCCTGTGCCACCCACAACGCCACGGGCGGGGACGCGTCGTCCGACATGACAATCTCCCAACGCACACATTCGATGATAAGGTCGGAGAACGCTTCGTATTCGGCAAGTGCGCCCGTAGTGTCTTTGCTGCGCAGAGATGCGGCGCCGAGGGCTGTAATCACCATAATCAGAAAGACGGAGCAATGATTGACGGAAAAGGTGGGCTGGTGGATGACGGGCAGTCGGGGCGAGAAGGCGTCCCAGAACTCGTCGACGCACTCCTGCAACATTTTGAAACTCAGGGCCGGTAGGTCCACTCCAATTTCCTGGCCGAGGTGGGGGAAAAAGACCTTCGTAGGCGGGTTTTTTGGCAATAAAGACGCGGAACATTTGCACAATCTCGTGGCGACGTGCTTGCGAAATGATGCCGTCTGTCATCTCGCGGGGTGTGGACATGTTAGGGTCCATTGCTTGTTGCGAATGGTTCGAGAAAGACTCTGTCTCGTATTGCAGGTTGCTGTTAAAGGTCGACTCGAGGCCGCCTTCGAGGAATGATAGGTTGGCCACATTGTAGTCGCTGTAGCTCGCCTGCGGGTCGAACAGCCAGCCGGCAAAAGTGGCGTATGTGCTTTGCGGATCAGTATCAGCGGTAATGCTTGTGGAGTTAAACGCTGCAATGGCCGGCGCATTGGGGACAGGCCGGGGCGGGCCGCGAATGTCGTCGTAGTAGCCGTAAGCACTTTGAGGTGGCGGCAGCGGTGGTGGCGGCGCCTGCTGTTGCAGGTGATGATGCGGTTGGTTAGGTTGCTGCTGGTGAATTGGTTGCATCAAGCGGTTGGCGGTGGGATTCTGGTCCACGGGATGGGACCACGAGGCGTTGTGCGGATAAGCCATGGGTGATACACTGGCATTGGTGGCGGGCGTGGGGGTGGAAGTCGACTCGGGAGTTAATAGTTCATAGGGACCCCTCGAATGCTGGTGCATTTGGTTAGGAGGCGCGCCGGGCTTCATAATGGGAAGACTGGGAGAGGTCGGCGATGAGGTAGACGACTGCGGAAGAGGAGGCGGAGGCGGAAGGGCCGCGGCGGCCGAGTGGGGGTGCGGAACGGGTACGTGGGGGGTATTTTGGGGGCGCATAATAGGCTGTTGCATGGAGCTCGGCTGGGTCATGGACGGAATGACTCGCTGGTGCTGGTTCTGGGTCTGGTTCTGGGTCTGGTTCAGTAGGTGCTGCTGCGGTTGGCTTGATTGCTGTGACTGCTGCGGATGAGGTTGCGAGGCTGGACTCTGGTACATAGAAGGCGGCATCGAGGCCACTTGATGTGCCATGGTAGACTCAAGACTGGATGCAGTTTCGGGGGTGCTAAAACTAGGAGCTCGTTTTCGGGGTGTGTAAGTGACGGAGTGACGTGTCTTGTGTCTTGAGAGAAGGTCGGCGCGGACAAAGCGCTGGCCGCAGTCGGGCACATCACACGCAAAGATTTCTTTGGGATTATCTGTTACCGGGTAAGAGGGAAGAGCGGATGTGGTTAGCGACAGAACAGATATGCTAACCAAGAAAAAAAAAAGCCAACTATCATTCTAGGAGAAGGGCGGCGATAATACAAGGCGAAGCAAAGAGGGGGGGCTCTGTACGTACGATTTAATTGATGGCGCTGAAGATGCTCGGCGCGAGAATAGACCTTGCCACAATCGGGATGTTCACACTTGAAGCGGCGGGGAGCACCGCGACGACTGGGCCTCTTGTACTGGGGTCTAGTGTTTTCATTTCCCATGGCAGCGGCTGGTTGACTGCCTTCTTGGCCATTTCTAGAGTCGGTATGGCCCTCCACGATACGGCCGCCACCAGCGACCCCATGACCGAGTACGCCGGTCCTCATCATCGCACCCGGCGCCTGATATTGGGTTCCGGGTGGCGGAGGGGCTGGGCCGTACTGGTAGGGAGGTGGCGGAGGGGCCATTGCAGTACTCGGCCCTTACAAAGAGCTCAAAAAAGATGCCATTTGCTTGCTCTGCTGCGGAGGGTGGGGTGGGCTGGTATGAGAAGGAATGTGGTGCGCTAGGGACGAGGTACACAAATGGTTGTGTGCTTCCTTGAGAGACAAGGCAGGTTATAGGAGACTCGGAGGTGGACCGGTAGATGGAATGCGGTGGGGGATGGAGAGGGAAGAAAAAAACAAACAAAAATATCGGAGCAAAAGCAAGCCCGGACTATCTGGTGTGACGTCAATCCGGGGCTCGGCGGTGTGTTCGGAGCTGTGTATCAGGCCTTCCGAGCGCATTGAGTGTAGAATCAAAGATGTCTAGCTTGTAAATTGCTCAAAGGAATATGTGCCAAAAACCTACCATGAGATTGACAAGTCGAGGCCGAGTCAACAGGCGAACTAGAAAGCAGTTGAGTGATGACTAGGAACAGGCGCACCAAGTTGGCAAGATGGTGCGGGCGGTTTTTAGAATTTCATGTGCCCGCCACAGTGGAGCACCAACTTCTCCACGATGATTACCACGCTAGAAAAAACAAAGACCCAAGGCTATGCTTTCTAAGAGAGAAAACAAGAGGGCAGGAGAATTGAAAGAAGAGGGAGAGATGGGAATCTGGCTGAAAGGGGAGGGGGAAAAGAGATAAGAGAGATGAAAGGCGGCTGGAAGAGGAGAAAATTGCAAGGAGGGGGTGTGCACAAAAAGGTAGGCAAGGGAACAGAGGAGAACAGAGGAGAACAGAGCGCTGCAACTGTCATAATACGGAGTGAGTTCCTCGCTCCTTCCCACCCCACAAGGCCCGCTACAAGTATTGGGGGGGGGGGGGGGGGGGGGAGTTTGTTAAACAATTACAGTATTACAGAGGACTCCATATTTTTCTAGTGCAAGGGAAATGACAAAGTCGATCGGTTTGTCCAGATTCTCGATGCTCTTAATAGCAGTGCTAGCCATGACAATAGACTTGGCGTTTTGCTGCAAACTAAAGAATCATGGTGGCATGATGCGTTTTTCTTCCTCTTCTTCCTCTTCTTCTTCTTCTTCTTCTTCTTCTTCTTCTTCTTTCATAGCCAAAATAGTAGGGCACAAGGTAAAAGTAAAAGGCACTTGCTAAGTACCCATCTTCAGGGCCTGGTTGCGCCTTCCCTAACCAGCCCGTGTGTTCCATTGGATGGACTTTCCCTTGCGGCAAACTAGAATTGGAAAGGGGGGCAAGGGGGTGTGCGTGTTGAATTAAAGGTGTGGGGGTCGTTTTCTCCCCCAGTTTCTCCTGGGATTGGCATCACAACCCAGTTCAACTATCCTGGCTTTTTCGCCAAAGCAACGGTGAAACTCGCTACATGGCCACTCGGGAGGAGAAGCCGAAATTGAGTCTCATTTTTGCTATTCTGTACAGAGATCATGCATGGGGCAGATCGCCTCTTTTTCTTGTATCGAACACCAATATCCAAAGTACTACTATTTACAATACCGCTCCCGTATCCTCCCTTACCATGTCAAATGATGGAGCGATCTCAACTGACGAAGCACTACTCATGAAGAAAAAACTACCCACCTTCTCAGTGGGGGGTCACAGGCTTAACTACGGAGTACGGAGTGCAGGCAGGTTCTCCGATCCCCCAAAGCCAAAATGCCTGTTCTCCATAAACCCCAGACCCCAGACAAGCGAATGGCGTTCTTTCTTTTTTGGCAGGGGATCAAATGCACAATGTTGGGGGGTCCTTTCCGTGCTCGGGGGCTCCCGCACCCTCCAAGACTAAGCTGACCCCCCCTTGAGCTGACCCCCCCTTGACTCTTATTTTGTGCAAGTCCAGTCCTGGTCCTCGCCTGTACAAGTAAAATAAACTACAAAGCATAATGTCCATCCAACAGCGGCTGTTCACTATTCAGGCGATTATGTGCTTACTTCCTCCCCCCATTTTATGCACCCCGAACTTTGAGGGCGAGAATCAACGGAATCCTTGTGAAACCTAAACTCGACCTAGGATCGTATCAGGGAGAAAGGGGAGGTCCATTTCCATCATTTGCTATCGCTATGCGAAAAAGAATCCCGGGGGGGGGGTTTCTAAGCTACGTTTCTTCTAAAATGTGACTCGAAATCTCTGCCCTGTCAAGCGAATAAAGCGAATAAACTCATGAAGATTTCCCCCATCCCCAAACCCCCTGCTTCAGCCTTACCACTAGACCGAATCAAGACAAGCAGTAGACAAAAAGAGCCACAGCATTGAGAAGAAAATGATATCGAGGTGCTTGCTCTCGTGTCGCCTTCTAATTGTTCAGTCTGGTGGCCTGGTGAAGCTAGAGGACGCTTGTTCCAAGGACACTGCGTTTCTGCTCCCCGTTTCATATGCTGCAAGCCGGTTTACACTCATAAATATACCATGAGCCTCGAGAACCCTATGATTCCAGTTTGCTTGTCATTTGGCTCGTTCGAGTTGGCGCTTTCCAGCCCATCATTCCGTCCCATCATTCCGCGTCTCATCACACAGCACAAAACAGCTTCAGCTTCACATCAAGCTCAAGACTACACAACATCCCAGCCTCCAAAAGTCGAACAAAACAGCAGAATCGTAAACCCATTTGCATATTTCAAACTTTCTGTAAAGAAAGGAATTCCCTACTCCTCCTTCTCCCCCTCCTCCTCCACCTCAACAGCAACCTTCTCCCCATCCCCCTTCTTCTCAATCTTATCTGAAAACGAAATAAAGTACTGGCTCACATCCATATGATTATTAAAATTCGACAAGTCCAAAGGGATATACTCCTGCTTATTCGCCAAAATCTGCGAAGCACCGCTCGAAACGAGAAATTCCACAACGGGAAGATGGCCTCCCAGCGCAGCCCAATGCAACGCCGCATTTCCATACTCATTTGGGAAATCTAGGAACGCGGCTTTTTTCTCGGGAGGATACGTGCTAAACGCCTCTAATATTTCCTTGACAATTTCTAAAAATGGGTTAGAATAGCGTGGATTGGAGGGTAAGGGGTGACGAACCGAGATGGCCATTGCCAGACGCCATGTGCAAACACGTTCCTTGTCCTTCATCTTTCGCCGCGACGAGGATTTGCGCGACATCGACATTTTCTCGGGCTGCGAGTTCGGAAAGGAGGGCTTTTAGGTCGTTTGTTTCGCCTGCTCTTGCGAAGTAGATTAGATCGTCGATTTCATCTTCGCTTAATTTGACGGTGGGAACGTCTTTGCATGAGGTTCCTTGGCTGGAATATCATGAAGATTAGTTGGTGGGTTTTCACAGTAGCGAGGCTGCTCGGAAAAATTCAACAAATAATTGTAAAAAAGACACAGAAAAGAAGGGGGAAACCCGCTGTCTTGAGAGTCTCAGGAAAGGGCCTCCATCAACGCCGGGTTCGACAGGCGCATGGCGTTGCTTGCCATATCAATATCATCTGGAAGGTGAGGAGGGGAGCCAAGCGAGAAAAAAAAAATTCGACATGGGTGCTGTCGAGACATCAAGACGTACCTCGTCGCTGTCGCTGTCCACTCCATGGATTCTGTGCCGGACTCCGTGGCCGGACCATTCTCCGTGGCCATGGCTACGATGAGTAGATTACGCAAATTATTCCGGTTTTGCGACGGCTGTCAGAGGTTTGCTCTCGCGGTTTGCGCCTTCTCATCGCTCGTTGAATTTCTGCTTCGTTGTGACGAAATACAGTATCAAGTATGGATTTATTGCTTGTGCACACTGTCCCCGCCCCCACCATGAAAGAAAAAAAAACCGATGAGAACCTTCATGACAGCCAACAGTCAAATTTATCAATGTGCCATTTATTTGCATCGTGTGGCTATTCTTCCTTTTTATTGTAAATATTTCGTATTTTCTTTTTCTTTTTCTCTTCTTCTCAAACAGTCCATATGCCCGAATGGAATGGCACATGTCAAGAAACACATTTAGCCCTCGACAATTCCTGCCAGCCTCGTATTAAGCCACTGTGGCAGATCTGGTACAGTAGCCTGCTGGATTGATGCTTTCACGTCCAACATCAACATGATCTGGAGTTCGGAAATTAGTGTTTGGCCCTCGCCAGTCTCGTCCGCCTCGCCATGAAGCCGACGGAGGACTTGAGTTGCCGCGTCTCTGTCCCGGGGGCTCAGAGGCAACACCATGGCAGAAGAAATCCCTGTTGGCTCTTCATGTTTCGGCGCTGTAGATTTTCTTTGTTTTCGCTTTCGCTTTCTTGACTCGGGTTTGGTCCCTTCTCCGCAAACTTTACTGGTTCTACTTGATTGTGTCGGGTGGAATAGGTCGGCGGTTCGAATCCCTAACCACTGTGCCGATGTGAGGACGATTCGTCTGTCGCGCGACATACGCACTGAATCGTACTTGTAACACCGCAGTATGTCGACCCCGTATGGATCGAAATCGGTCAGGAAGTAGATGGGCATCCACGGTTGTATGGAATGTATATGTCGAAGAAAGGCGAGACTCACGAGGTCAGGGTATCCTCGCGCCTAGGCAGAAGTCAGAAGAGAGAAGAAACAAGTCAGTAGATCGCCTCGAAACTGTGGTGCGTGCGCATGTCGAAGCAACTCACAGTTACTAAAATTCCCGGCCCGCCAACCCCCTTTTCTCCATAACGCATTTGTACCAGCGACCGAAACGTTGCCTTCCTGTGTTAGACGAATAGGGATCCACGAGGGCGGTAGAACAGTTCCACTGGTCATTTGAGGGCTGGTACACACCTCTTCTTCTACTACTAAGACCCATTTCGTGCTCCCAAAATCGACCTTATGAATTGTGTCTACGGTGGGAATGAAGTGGCCCTTGAATAACGAGTCAACGCCTCTCTCTCGGTCGACGCCCGGACCTTGAAACCTTTTCACAGAATAGTGTTACATACATTTTCACCATTTTGGACGCTTATCGTTGTACCATTGCTGAGGTAAATGGAGATTGGACCAGAGACCAAGCCTTTACCAGCAGCGACCTGCATGCCATCATGTCACTCAGCATGCCAAAGGATCCTTCCAACCAAGTCGGGAATCCTACAATGTTCAAGTCATGACGCTGAAGAGACAAAGTACTTGCTAGATCGTCTACAAGTTCATCAACGCGACCCTGACAGCCAAACAAGTCTTTGGCTTCATAGTAAATCGACCTAATACATGTAAATGTGTGAGACGATTGAATTGACGACATATCCTACCTTTTAGTGACAACGTGACCTGCTTTGACCGCAATATGCGCACGCTTGAGGAGGTACAAAACTTGTGCTAGACAGGGTCATAAATTCAGATTACCAGCCAGAACGAAAAGGGAGGAGCAGGTACCAAACTTTCGCGGCTCCCAGGAACGGCTCCCTGGAAAAGAAATGGAGCCAACTGTGCCTTGTCCCTGACGGAACGGAAATGAGAGATGACGGGGGGCTGGCTCCTCAAGAAGGGGGCAAACGAGACAAGTCTGGACGATGGTTTCAATACGGGACAATACTTCTTGTCGACGTTCCTCTTCCGAAGTCCACTCGGGAATGTTGCTTGTCCAAGTGATGAAGGTATCCATGTTCGGCATTACTTCCTGCAGTAACTCAAGAACGTGGTCGTCGAGTGTAAGTTGGTCTTGGAGGAGTACCGTACCGTCAAAGCGAGTATAGAGGAAAGAGACACAGCTTAAACAAAAGAATGAAGAGGAATAGGAAGAAGAGACAAGATTGGATATTTTCAGTCCTAAGTGCTCTGTACCCCTCCCCTTCGTCGTGTGCCAGGAAGGAACGAAGGAACCAACTTTCTGAGCGGATATCATCTCGAAAAAGGCAGCCACGTACTGTATCCACTCCATCCCTCCACACTATTGGCCAGGTGATTCGATACTGCGATTGGTATCCGGCACAATTATTTTCCATAAATCTTGACAGTCTGCTAATGAGACTTGCCATGGGCCTAGGAGGACATGGAGGACATCACTTCAAATGACTATTCGATACTGCAAGTGGGCAGCTGGAGCATGTGATGGGGCTCCACATTACGGAGTGGACGATGCCTGTCCTCTCTAGGACGAAGCCAGGTGTTCTTGGTGCTTTAAAAAGAAGAGGGGGGGAAACCCGTTTACTTTTTTCGTTCGATTGCAATATTCACTTCTGTCCCTTCTTTTCCGATGAGAGGATTATCAAGAGATGTTGTGAGGGTTGCTGAGAAAAGAATCCAATTTTTTTCTGCTTTCGAATTGACCAACATCGTTAGCTCCACAGGCCCCCAGGAGTCCCACATTTATTTTCCAGCATCAGCATCGCCTGGTGTCACAGCTCTGGGGTCCAGGGGCAAAAGCCAGGTGCAGGTGGGTTTTCACCGCCAAACCCGCCAAACCGCCAACCCCAGAGACACTTGCTTGGTCAGTCAAGTTGGGCCAACAGGCCAGTGCGGTTAAACGATCCCAACCCCTTCTCTCACCTCGCTGCGGAATGCTCAACGCGTATTCGCGCTACTGTCATCTGCCATTTTCCTCCCCTTTAGAAGCACTTCGCCTACATCGTGTTCAACATGGCTGCCAATTTGAAAAGGAAGCGCGCCGAAGAGGCCATTGCCGCGCAAGAGTTTCCTAAGGCACCAAGGCTCGGCACGAAGACGGACTTGACCAAATGGCGACTCGAGGACGACGAAGGCCGACTCCAGTGGAGATACCTCAAGGACGATGCAGAGGCCAAGGAGCTGCCTCAAAGCTATGCTGAGAAGTGGTATCTGGGCCTCCCAATGGTACTACTTCCCCCCACCCGCCTCCATCTTCTACCCCTTCCTCCCGTTTACACTCTTGCTGACCTGCATTCTCCCCTCAATAGGACCTACCTGACCTCCCGACCCCAAAGAACGCTCTCGACGCTGCCCGCAATGGTCTCGAATTCTACTCCAAGCTTCAACTTCCCTCGGGAACCTGGGGCTGCGAATACGGCGGTCCCATGTTCCTGCTTCCCAGCGTAGTCCTAGCCCACTATGCCACCAAGACTCCCATCGCCGATGAGTTTGCCACCGAGATGCGCAATTACCTCTTCGCCCGCGCCCACCCCGAGGATGGCGGCTGGGGACTACACATCGAGGGCGATAGCACCGTGTTCGGCATCACGCTAAACTACGTCACGCTGCGCTTGCTGGGTGTCGATGCGGACCACCCCGTCATGGTCAAGGCGCGCGGTACCCTCCACAAGCTAGGTGGCTCCTTGTATGCCCCTCACTGGGCCAAGTTCTGGCTTGCCGCCCTCGGTATTGCCAGTTGGGATATCGTGAACCCCGTGCCCGTCGAGGTTTGGCTTCTGCCCAACTGGGTGCCCATTGCGCCGACGCGGTGGTGGGTTCATATCCGTCAAGTATTTCTGCCCATGTCTTTTGTCGCCTCGCGAAAGTGGCAATGCCAAGAGACTCAAGTCATTCGTGAACTGAGAAACGAACTTTTCACCCAGCCCTGGGCCGAGATCAACTGGGCCAGCCACCGCAACTCCATTGCCCCCATGGACAACTACCACCCCAAGTCGCTGCTTCTCCGTACAGTAAACTGGGTCATTGTCAACATCTGGGACCCGTACCTGAAGCCAGAGGCCTTGCGCATCAAGGCTGAGGAGTGGGTCAGCGAACTGATGGACATGGAACACGCAAACACCATGTTTGCTTGCCTTGCTCCAGTGAGCGGGCCCTTGAATGCCCTCGCCACCTACGTCCGCGATGGGCCCGAGGGCACTGATTACGCCCGTGTCCTGGCTCGCCAGTACGAATGTCTCTGGATGAAGAACGAGGGTCTCTTGTGCAATGGCACGAATGGCGTCCAGTCTTGGGACACGGCTTTTACCATCCAAGCCGTTGTGGCGGCAGGTCTCGAGACGGAAGAAAAGTGGCGGCCCATGCTGATCAAAGCTCTGGAATTCCTTGATATCCAGCAGATTCGCGAGGACTGCGTGGACCAGGAGAAGTGTTATCGCCAGCAACGCAAGGGCGGATGGCCTTTCAGCAATAGGGACCAGGGATATTGTGTCAGCGACTGCCTCTCAGAGTGCATGAAGTCCGTCATCATGCTGCAAAAGACAAAGGGCTTCCCGCAGCTCATCAACGACGACAGACTTTTTGAGGGCATCGACACACTCCTCTTGTACCAAAACGATAGCGGCGCATGCTCTTCGTACGAGCGCTCGCGGGGAGGCCCGTATATGGAACAACTCAACGCCGCCGAGGTGTTTGGTAAAATTATGGTTGAATACGACTACCCCGAGTGTACCACGGCCGCGGTGACCCTTCTCACACTCTTCCAAAAACATTGGCCAGACTACCGGTCCGAGGATATCAAGAGATTTATCCAGAGAGCGGTTGCATGGATCAAGACGAATCAACGACCGGATGGATCGTGGTACGGCAACTGGGCCGTCTGCTTCACGTACGCCACCATGTTTGCGCTCGAGAGTCTGTCGACCCAAGGATTCACATACAAGACGTGCAAATATTCCAAGGCTGGATGCGACTTTCTGATCTCGAAGCAGAGAAGCGATGGGGGCTGGTCCGAGTCGTACCGGGTAAGCACCACTTTGAAAAAAAGTTCCACCGCTCAGGCCGAGATAGATTAAACTGATATTTTTGATACAAAAACACAGGCATGCGAGAGAGTCGAATACATCGAGCACCAGTCCGGGTCCCTTGTTGTCCAGACCGCATGGGCTCTCATTGGTCTGATGAAGGCCGGCTATCCCAATGTTGAGCACATTCGCCGGGGCATCGAGTTCATCATGGGCCGCCAACAAGCCAACGGCGAGTGGCTCCAGGAAGCTATTGAAGGTGTCTTTAACAAGAGTTGCATGATTTCGTATCCCAACTACAAGTTCACATTTACCATCCAGGCGTTGGGCATGTTTGCGCGCAAGTATCCCGACGAGGCGGTTTCGTTGAGGCGACAAGAGAAGAAGGAATAGCTGTGTCGGAGCAATGGTGGCGTTCAAAATATTTCTATAATTTCATCTTCTAACTATTAATTACCATATTTTAATTTGAATGACGATACTTGATTTCTATCGTCTTCCAAGCCAGCCTGTCGGTTCGGGGGATTTTCTATGGAACTTGGTTCCGCGAAAGTGTGCACAAAGAGTAGTTGATGGTATGGAATGTATTGGGTAACAGAGCTTTCACCTAAGACCATGTAC
>JADHKT010000195.1:0-39609 GCA_019925285.1 Graphium sp. VPRI43844 | reverse complement strand
TCTTTTGGGTGGTCTGGAAGAATTGCGGGTAATAAGAGACAGCTTAGCGTAGTTACTGGCCCTATGAGATCCGTTCTCCCGGGCGTAATAAACTCTACTACTACTACTACTCCCCCTCCTGATGATGCCCAGTCAAGAGACACATCACACGGTCACACACACTTGTAATATACTCAAGCGGACAATTTACACCCATCCATCCCTTTAGTTAGCAGAGACAGAAGACAGACTCGTTGACCGACCGTATAGAGGAGCCAGTGAAATACCCAGTATTCATGCCTGTTTTAACAAGCGGGAGGAACACAAGCTTGCAATACTTGTGAGTGAGGAACAGGAGACTTCCAAAGGATGACAAAATGGACTAAAAAGGTTCACGATGAAAGAAGAGAAAAATTGCCAAGGAGTTGCGGTACATTTGTTGTTCGATTGTAGACTACCCACGATTCATAGGTCATTGATGTCGTCAGCACCAGACTTTTCTGTTTTTGTTCAAGGAACATATTACGAAGTGCTCATATTAACACATATCTCATTCATTTGCTCCTACTCGAGAAGCATATCGTAGTTCCACTGATCTTGAGGCACATCCTTGTACCGCAAAGTAGTAGGATGCTTCGGCCTCGCAGGGAGGACTCTCTTAATGTACAAATCACCTACATTAATAGGATCATATTTCATGTCCTTGGTCTTGTCCTTGCAGCAATCTAAAACTTCGTAGGTGATATGGGGGGCCATGGTAAGGAAGAACGGCAGCGAGTATCGCTCGAGTCCTGTCTTGTTGCGGACACGATGGACTGTGGCCATGAACACGCCGTTGGTATGTTTTTCAAGAAACTGGCCGACGTTACATACAAAGGTACCGGGAATCGGAGGAGCGTCGATCCAGATTCCACTTTGGTTGAGGACTTCGAGTGCCGGGACTTCGTCTTGTAGGACAAGGGTGAGCCCTGTGATAGAGAGGTTAGTCCTGTACGCTACTTAATATGCTGATCATCCCATGGGCAAGTACTTACAGGAGAAGTCAGCGTGGGCTCCAAGTCCGACATTGAAGGAGTCCTTCTCAACAGGAGTGGGAGGATAATGTAAGGCTCGCATGCCGGTGATGGGGAACTTGAACATTTCGTCAAAGGCGTTCTCATCCATGTCAAATGCGAGCGCTAAGATCTTGACCAACTTCAGGGCAAGAGGGAGGATGTAATGGTAGTATTTGTACAGTCCCTCTCGCCACCACGGTGCATCCTTGGGCCAGACGTTTTGCGGTTTAGTGATATTCGCAGGGGGGTTCTTGCCAGTCTTGCCGATGTAGTCCTGCTCGGGCTCCATGGCATCGTCACCCATCGAGAAGGCCTCCTTAATATCTGGATACACAAGCCACAATGAGTATCAAGCCACTACAAATTTCCCGACATGTTATCTTATCCAAAACTTACCGCCATTAGTTCGGTGGTCGAGCCGCGTCTCGCCCATGGGCTCGTATCCCCGGCAAGCGCGAGACTTGTGAATATGACTATCCATCTTCGTCTCATGGTCGAGAGCAAAGAACCTCTTCAAGAGATCAAAAGTTGCAGTGATGACCTCTTGCGGAATTCCATGGTTCTTGATGTAGAAGAAACCACAGTGGTGGCACGCATCGTAGATCTCGGTGGCAATCTTCTTCCGCACCTCGATAGAGTCACTGTCAATTCCGGAAAGGTCAATCACTGGGATCACGGTAAAAGCAGTCGCGTTTTCCTTGACTTTGCGGTACGTTGCTTCGGATCCCGAGTGGAAGTAGACGTATTTGCTCTCGTCCTGTTATGCGTTAGCAACCACACAACTAACTGGCTACAACAACGATTGAAGAACGATAAAGAACGCCCAAAATATGATATGAGCAAAAGACGGGGGCCACTAACGGGAATAGGATTAAGAACTTCCGTCATCTTGACTTCGGTTTGTATGATATCGATATTCTAATAAACAGTAAAATCAACCCTGTGCCTTCTACAGCTATCACAACTACCAGCGTAGCCAATGTATTCGATATATAGTTATATATTTTTGAACTTGCCAACTCGGCTCGATCGAACTCGACTTGTTTGGGCAGCCGAAGGGTCAATTCTTATCTGGCACGAGACCCGCCCGCCCCATCATTTTGTGTCGCCTCCTGGAACGGAACCCGGCCTATCTTCCGGAGCTATCCCCGCTTATCTCTTTTATCAATTTCCCAGTCCATTCCTTATCAGATCAAAGGATTGCTATCCAGTACAATGCAACTCTGATGATACATATCAAGATAAGCTGGGAAGAAAAGCCAAGGCCATAGTCCAGGGGACAAAGCTAGCAATCCGTAGTTTTTTGCTTGGGAATTCCGATATTCCGAACACGCGACGTCTGCATATCTCCCCCTGAATCTCTAAGCGAGCCCTAGAGACTTTGGGATAGGGCTCTATCGTGATAGCCTATCCCATTGCCAAGATACATCTTGGGAGATACTCCGTAGTTTCTTGCGTACATAGACACGCAATCATCGTGACCGGATATAGAGCCCAACGCACGGCTGCAATGTGGGGAAGAAATGATTGTCGAAGACTAGCACCATGATAGGGGATCCTCCCAGACAAGAATCTGGGGCGTCCACATCGGATGGGAGTGTAGTTAATAGAAACCTCATGCCCCCAGACCGTCGAAATGCCATCAAGCAGACTTGAAGCTACTCAAGATTCCACAACTCTTGTCTTGGCTCAACAATGGCGCCCATTTCTCTTTCCTACTTTGTGAGACACATCTTTTCGTCCTTTTACGGAAAGGAACGTCCAGATTTCTTCTTCTGGTATCCCAAGGGCACGACCAAGAGCGAAAAGATTTTGCTGTTCAAGATTGATTTCTTCATTCTTACTTATGGCTGTCTCGCGTACTTTACAAAATGGTTGGATCAGGCGAATCTCAGTAATGCCTACGTTAGTGGTATGAGAGAGGATCTTAAGATGCATGGCACTCAATTCAATCTTGCTTCGACATGTTTCTCCGTTGGCCAGATTTTGGGGCCTATTCCTGCCAATCTTCTCTTGACTTGGATCCCCCCGAGAATTCTCTTGCCTGGTCTTGAGTTTCTTTGGGCCATTCTCACCATTGGAGCCCATGCAGTCACCAATGTTAACCAGGTAAATACAAACTACAATCTTGGACCTCGTCCAAAAGTTCTGTTTGAGCTAATATTTTACCACCCTTAGCTATACCCAATACGATTCTTCATCGGCTTCCTTGAGGGATCCTGCTTCGTAGGTATCCAGTACGTAATCGGATCCTGGTACAAGAAATCCGAAATCGGCAAACGCACTGCCATCTTCTCCAGTGCCGCCTACGTCGGAACGATGGTTAGCGGTTACCTCCAGAGCGCTGTGCTTTCGGGACTCGATGGAAAGGCGGGACTCGTTGCTTGGAGATGGGTCTTCATTATTGACGGCATCATCACCATCATTGTTGCCATCTACGGTTACATTGTATTCCCCGACACCCCTTATACTACCAAGGCATTCTATCTCTCTGAAGATGACAAAAAAAGATGTGTAGAGCGAATGGTTGAGGATGGGCGTGAGGAAGTGACGAGCTTTACCTGGGAATTGTTCCTCCGAGCCGCAAAGTCGTGGCAGATTTACATTCTCACCATCTTGTTCATGTGAGTTCTTGAGACTTGACATTGTGGAATTTTTACATTTCTCGTTACTAACTAATTTCAGGTTCTGGAACACTACAGTTGGCAAGGTTGCTAACACCGTATTCCAACTGTACTTGCGTGACGATCCGACCAAGCACTGGTCTCTCTACGACGTTAACAATATCCCGACTTGCATCAATGGTTGGAACATTGTTCTTGCGTTGACCCTCACCATGTTTGTGGACGCGACGGGTTACCGTATGACGGCAGTCATGATCAACCTTTGCATCCTGCTCTTCGGTACCATCTGTCTTGTCGTCTGGAATATTCCCTTTGGTCTCCGTGTCGTGGCTTACATGTTTGCCGGTTCCGACGGTCCCCTTTCGCCCATGTACTACTCGTGGGCCAACATTCTCACCGCGGGCGATACCCAAGTTCGAGCCTTTACACTTGCCACAATGAACTCGTTTGGTGCTGCACTTACGACGGTTATCCAGCAATTCCTCTACCCTGTCACGGACGCTCCTAAGTACAGCAAGGGATTCAAGGCTAGTTTGGGCTTCTTGTGCGGCATGTTCATCTGGGTTGTGGTCGTTCGCTACTTTGAAATGAGGGAGACGCAGAAACAGTTAATTGAGACCGAGGGCATCGAGAATAGCTCCGAACCAGGGGACGATGTCAACAAATATGCGGGAAGTGAAGGAAAGGAGGTCAAGGTCTGAGCCGAGGTAGGGATCGTTGGAGACCGGCGGAATGGGGCATTGATGAAGTTTTGATACAATTGGTTGCACCTTAACAGCACAGAGGCTGGTAGTATGATTTTGACTTCTGGTTATATCCGCCTCTGCCATAATAGAAAGTCATGTGCATACCCCCTACACGAATGCCCCCATCCGAAAATGCAAGTGACGATCCTCTGTGTTGTTTAGCCGCGCTGTATGCGATATTTCGGAGAACATTCTAACCCCCTCCGTACTAGACCATGTCTACAATGCTATGGATATACTGCAACTATATACAGGGGCAAACCCGAATTCGGATATACTCTATTATGAAGCTATCAATTAAATACAGGTCAAGTCTTTACAGTAAACATATCCTGCACTCTTCGTCGCACCCATTCCTCACAATTCACCTCGTCGTACTTTGCCTTCTCTCCAGGTGCTACGCAGCTATCAAGAACACCACAGCTCTCGTGGAGTCCAAAGCCCCAAAAGAATGGCATACTAATTCGTTCCAAACCGCTCCAGTTTTGAGCACGATGCACCGTGCTTACATACATATCATTCGTAATCCTCTGCAAATAATCTCCAATATTAACCACAAAGGTTCCAGGAAGCGGCTTGGCGTTTATCCATTGTCCGTTCCTGTTAAGAACTTGTAGGCCCCCGACTTGATCTTGCCAGAGAATAGTAAATAGCTGGAAATCAGTGTGCGAGCCAATGGAAACCTGTAGTGTAGGGTCATCTGGCTTCGATGGGGGAATAGGCGGATAGTAATTAAAGGCAAAGGATGCATCTGGAGTTTGTACTTTGGCATCGAAGAAATCTTCGGGGAGGTCAAGCGATAAAGCAAAGGATCGAGTAAGCGCCCGACCCAACTGTAGACAACTCTCAAAGTATGATATTATCGATTGCTTGAGTTGTGGAAGATTGGATGTAGCTTCCCATTGGAAATCTTCAGCTCGCACTTTCGCCTTCGCCTTATCTGGTATCCGACTCAGATCACCGCCAAGAAGCGGATCATATCGAGGATCATAAGTCCAAGAGAATGTTTCTCGAATATCAACGCTCTCATTGGGATTGATTTGTTGTTCTTTTGGGGGCTTGTAACCATTAAAATATGTGCTCTGAGTTTGGCCAGCCTTCATCTTGACCTCGAGAGGTTGACGAAAGAACTCGAGACAGGATTCATAGGCCTTATTGGTAACAGACTCGGGAACACCATGGTTCGTCAGATAGAAGAAACCATTGTTCATAGCAGCTTCTCGGATCCTTTTGGCGACTGATTGTCTCTCGGCAAGAGATTGACTAAACATGGGCCCAACATCGATGATGGGAATTTCCTCGGGTGTGGCATCGCGAAGTGGAGTTGAAAGGATTTCGCGAGTAATTGGGCCGTTGCCCGACATCAACCGAAGCTGCGTAGTGCCCTCCATTTTGTGAAGAGGAAGGGGGCTTTTCTGGGCAAGTGCCACTTTGGAATGAATAGCAACTGAAGAAAGTAAATGAACTTGGAAGTGCTGTAAAGATACATATGAAACAGATTCTGTGCAGAAATTCCTCCTGTTGTACGGAGTAGCTCCAGCCTCGTGCCATTCCTAGCTAGTCTTTCCCCGCACTTGAGCTAGTTCAGATAAGGGAAAGGATTTGCCTATCTCAGCAGGGATTTTGATCGGAACTTATCTTTCGAACGAGACACCCTCTGTCTAGGGGGTCTCGATAGAACTCTCCCCTTGATTGCTCAAGATATGGCCCATTCCCCCCCCCCCCCCACCTTATCAGGGATAACAATCCAGTTCTATCCGATTCAATTCTATCTCCATAATTATTGCCGGGTACGATACAGAGCTCGTTTCAGGTTGCCAACACAGTAGCTAATGAGGACAGTTGCCACAATTTGACGATATTAGAAAGCTACCATCAGCCGATAATCAATCAAAAACAGCACGCCAAACCGGTCATCAACAGACTTTGATGGAGCACTGATAATCTTCTCGTCCTGCATAATCTTTCATCCCCCCTTGAGATTCACCTCCTCTCTTTCGGTATCTTCCCCAAAACGGAAGCGATCCCATCGGGCCAGACAGTCCCTCAACATGAACACCAGCTGTCGCCACCTGAAACTGTCCATCCCTATGTTCCGCCTAGCACGGTCTCGGCACATCCCGAGAACTTTCATAAGCAAGCGGGCGCTGCATTCTACACCCTCTTTATCACAACAATTTGGTGGCCTTGCAGACATCCTCATTGTATCGGAGGAGGTCAGGGATGCCGTGGCCACTAACAAGCCGGTGGTTGCGTTAGAATCCACAATCTACACGCACGGAGCACTTGGCGAGCTGGGACTAGAAGATATTGTGCGACAGAATGGTGGCATTCCTGCAGTCATTGGGATTCTTGCGGGCGTTCCGACTGTGGGACTGCTACCCAATGAGATAGAGCGCATGGTGGAGGAGTCAGCTTACAAGGCATCGCGCAGGGATATAGCGCGCTTAGTTGGAAAGGTATGACGCCCCTCCCTTCTTTTGAAACTCATAGTAGAATAATCTCCCAGCTTACTCAATGGCTTTCTTTCCAGGGCTTGATGGGCAAAAAGGAGCACGGCGGCACTACCATCTCAGGTACCATGCTACTAGCCCGCCTCGCAGGTATCCGTGTCTTTGGAACCGGCGGTCTAGGAGGTGTCCACCGAGGCGGTGAAAACACAATGGACGTCTCAGCAGACCTCACAGAACTCGGCCGAACGCGTGTAGCAGTAGTCGCATCCGGATGCAAAGGCTTCCTAGACCTACCACGAACCCTCGAGTACCTCGAGACCCAAGGTGTTTCTGTCGCCACCTTTACACGCGGCAGACCAACCGACAAAGTCGACTTCCCCGCCTTCTGGGCCGCAGAAAGCGGTTTCAAAAGCCCATCCGTCGTCGAAAGCGAAGAAGAGGCAGCTTATATGATCCTAGCACAAGAAAAGTTGGGCATAGAAACTGGAATGATTTTCGCGAATCCCATTCCAGCAGAGGCCTCTATCCCCAAGACAGAGATGGACGCCATTATCGAACAGGCTTTGGATGAGTCTATTCTCAGCGGAGCACAGGGCAACCAAAATACGCCCTTCGTTCTCAAGAGGATCAGAGAGCTTTCGGAGGGGAGGAGCGTGGGGGCGAATACTGCGCTTGTTCGGTCTAATGTTGAGACTGCTACCAAGATTGCTGCGGCGCTCTCGGATTTAATTCGTGGTAAATTGTAAGGACGATGTCAAAAGTCGTTTGGGCAATTGGAAACCTTGCTCACTACTCAAAAACATAGGATACAGAAAAGCAATAACATAGTTCATTCTTCTCCCGTGCGACCTGTTCAGTCAAATAAGAATTCAAGTTTGGAGGTACGCTGTGCTATTTGATATGCCGTGTCTCGATAGTTTCTGTTATTCCAGTCGCCTATGCTTACCGCAGTCCATGTGATTAGAATCTAGCACCAGTTGATATCGTTGTCGCTGGTTCTGTGGCTGTAGATCTGTCTTGTGACTACGTTAGCAGTACAACCGATGGTAGTGATACATCACCGCGTCCCTTCACATCCAACCCGGCGCGTATTTCACAGTCAATTGGTGGTGTGGGCCGAAACGTGGCTTTGGCTGCGCATAGAGTAAGCTCGGGGACTGGCGTAAGGTTCTGTAGCATGGTGGGAGATGATATGTAAGTGAAAAGTCTCTGGAATTCCTTCGACTCAGAAAACTGTGAATACCATTGTCTAACTGCGCGCGTCTGCTGCTAGGAGCGGAACTTCCATCATCAACTCCCTAAAATTAGCCGGCATGGACACATCCTGCATACATAGACTCGACAGCAAGAAGCTCCCTGATGCTCGAACGGCCCAGTACGTCGCGGTCAACGGATCGACCAAGGACCTTGCCTTGGCCATGGCTGACATGAACATTTTCAACTCCTACACCTTTCCATCCTACTGGTCACGCATAGTATCGAAGAGCAAACCAAAGTGGCTCGTTGTAGATGGTAATTGGAGCGCATCAGGTATAAGGACCTGGGTCCAGGCAGCCAGGAGTGTTAACGCCCAGATTGCCTTTGAGCCGGTATCTCAGGCGAAATCAGAGAGATTATTCTGCTCGCAGCGTGAAGGGGATCTTCTTGGGGTATACCCAAACAACACTGTGCATCTCTCGAGCCCGAATCGATATGAGCTGGCCTCGATGCATTCGGCTGCAGAACGCAACGGATATTTCGACAACTTGGCATGGCCTGATTTGAACGAGCAGCTTGGGGCTACTGGACGTCGCGAGGTCTCCGCTTTTGCAACATCAAGTGAACTTGATTCAACTACGATTAACCAAATCATTTATTTACTTCCTTACATTCCAACTATTATCATGAAGGTGGGCTCCAAGGGAGCTATCCTGGCTCGACTCATGAGCCCAAGCGAGGCCGAACTCAATGACCCTACGCGGGATTCCTTTGTCATTAAGTTCCCAGCTGATACGGGAAATGCATCAATTGGCGGCATCTATCTCAGAGCATACCCATCAATCAAGGTGGAGGAGGTAGTATCCGTCAACGGAGTCGGCGACACTTTCTTGGGCGTCCTTATCGCGGGACTCGCACGCGGTCGCAAATGCGAGGACCTTGTTGACGTTGCCCAAAAAGGTGCTGCAATGACACTCGTGAGTCCAGAGTCTGTCAGTCCAGAACTCGGAAATCTATCTTTGGACCGATGAGCCAATTCAAGACTGGTACGCGATCATCAATTCGCGGCGGATAGAAAGAGGCACGAAAAGACGGAGATAAACCGAATCCGGGAGGGGGAAAACTTGCGGAAGGAAAGCCAACGGAGGGGTAAAAAGAGAAGGAATTTAGTGATGGCATTTAGCGATGTATGAAGCTCCACGGGTTTCCAGATCGACACAAGACCTCATAACCCGAGTCTCAATCAGGAAACATTATTTGTTCGGACATTTCAAGAATCGTAAAGGATTAAAAATTCCTCCCCTGAGGTCATCATTCATCCTTCGCATCCTTCGCTGTGAATGACAAATTTGAACTCCTCCCTGCATGCTGACATTCCCTGTGATCATCTCTTCTTCTGCTTACAGGGCTCCATTAGTAATCCTAACTTCTTTAGAATAACGGAGAAAATCCTTCGTAGGAGACGAAAAAAACATTCCAATTCTTGAATGCCATCGAAAATTCAATCATGGCAGTCAGTAAACTTCAAGTCGGCGTTTTAGCCATCGTAGGCTTTGGCATTGTGTTCCAAGTTGTCCTTCGCGATTTCGTGTGGTTGGCTTTCGCTATTGGCAAGGAGATTCAGCCTTTATCCGACTTTCCTTTCACATGCCGGAGCATTACGGAACCGGGGCTTGAGTCTTGTGAGGACATGTGGCTGTCCGAGTCTACGCGACAGTTGTTTCTTGGCTGCTCTAGCCTTGATGGGAGACAGCGATGGATGCCGAAGTGAGTCTACGAAAATCTTTTTATTTCTGCCTTGGTCCTACTGACCTTTGTCTTCTGTGGTGCAGCATTCAGCGTCTCAATGTCACAGGCCGCTCGGTAAAGGATGCGGTGTACGTCATGGACATTGATCAGCCCAAGGGAGAGTCATTTGAGTACCGCGCCCTCAAAACCTCTGGCTACACGGGCACAAACGGCGACGGGGTCTTGAGTCTCAACGGGTTGACGGGCGTGGATTTGGGAGACCGCATCCAGCTACTCCTCACCAACAACAGACCCTCTTTTGATTACGCCACTGGTACCCTGCTTGATCAAACCAAGGTGGGAGCCAACGCGACGATTGAACGGTTCGAGATCATCAAGAATCCCAAGGTCAATGAGATGCGACACGTTGCAACCTACGCGTCGCCTCTCATCGCGACACCAAACAACGTCGCTGTGCATGGAGACGGTTTCTACATCTCCAACGATCATGGACAGTATAGAACTGGCCTCGTAAGTTATCATATTCGATTTCCCACAAAACCTTCTTTAAATAGCCGTCATTAACATCGCTCAGCTCGCGACAGTTGCGCCACTCGCCGGATTAGGCGACATCACCTACTGCAACTACAAATCAGAGTGCAAAACCGTATCAACCGGCCACAAATTTCCCAACGGTATAATCGTCGGTCGAGGTGACCTTCTTTACGTGCCCAGTTCAGGAGTCGGCGGCGTCCAAGTCTACAAAATTCTGGAGGATCACAACTTGGAGAAGATTGCCGACATTCCTGCCTTTTACACCATCGACAACTTGAACGAAGATGCAAATGGAGACATTTACATGGCTGCTATCCCCAAGGCCATTCAGATTTTCCAGGTTTATGACGACCCGAATCTGTCACCTATGTCGACTGTTTTGCGCGCCAGGAAGGAGGGAGATGCTTTTACGTGGGAGAAGGTTCTTGAGGATGGCAAGGCGGAGGTTCTTCCGGCTTCTACTACCGCTCTGCACGATGCAAAGACTGGAAGATTGTTCATGAGCAGTGAGCTCTATCTAGATGATGAATTTGTTCCCAGGGTTTGACTAACTTGGTTTCTAGGTGTCGGCTCCCCGTTCATTACTGTTTGCGAACCCAAGGATAAGTAAGTGTGCGTATCAAGCCAAAATGATGGGCGTTGCGCGGTTCCAATGATGTACGATATGAGTGGCCTTCGGCGAAAAGAAAACAATAACTTTGGTGAAACGTCGGTATTAAGGTCTGCAAGAAAATATTCAGCTCAGCTACTAAATTAAAGTTTGTTGTCCTAGTTTCGTTCAATTGTAGACAGCTGCAAACTTTGTCGCTACTTGAACAGAGCCATGCAGGACCTGATGCTTATAGGGTTTGGGGCAGTCTTGGCCTTGATAAAATCTTCGCATTTCTTCTCGACGCGACAGTATTCATCGTCAAAACATGTGAACAAAAATTACCCGTGTAATCTGCAGAATTACTCATTATTTTGGTACATTGTATTCTCTTGATATCCCTCCCTAAAAGCCATGTCGCGACCTATCTCACCACCACTCCGCGACGCCCTCCTCCTTTGCTTCCAGTCCCTCGTCCGCCTTGTCCAAGATCACCACCGATCGGAAATTACTCTCGTGGGCCGAGCGGCAAGTGTCGCACACTCTGCAAATTGCAAGACGGAGGGACATAGATGTCTTCGCGCCATCCAATCTTTTGGTTGAGATTTAGGAAAATGTCCAAGCTGGTGCTCCGAACTTTAATATCGAGCCCGATGGGATTTCTTTTGATGCCCCGCAAGGATTTCGTATTTCTGTCGACTTACTCGAGATTGGAGGGGGATTCATTGACTACATATATGTCCGTGAGCCCTTCCTCGGCGGGTCCTTGGCCTCAAAGATGGATCTTCTCCGGTTGAGAGCTGCCACATTGGCCGAGGAGAAAAGAAATGAAGACATAGTGGACTTTCGGTGGTTGTTGGCTGGAGCAATTTCAGATGGTACTGTCTTGCCTCGCCTGGACGCGGAGGATGCGAAGAGCATTCTTTATGCTGGGTCACTTCTCAATGTTTATGAACGACTTGTTCTTTTTGCGTTGTTGGGAATGGAGAATATTGAGGTAGCCTTTGAACTTTTAGGAAATTAGTCTGATAGCTAGAATGCGGTTTTGAACATTGCAACATACCTCATCAAGTCCTGCGCCGATAGGACAAATTCTTTTTGTTCGACAAGGTTTCCTTCCCTTGAAAATTGATTATTCGCTTTTACGACGTTTCGATTCATTGGTATTTGAAGCCGAGTCATCGTCCAGGCATCGCTTTCCACCCTGATGCTGGGCCTCTTGTTTTTCTGCTTTTGGAAGCTGAATGGTGACCAGCCAAGGCAAATTTTCAAGTCCCTCGTCGTCGCCTTTCATTGAAGCATTAATGAAAAATGTTCCCCGTTCAGCCGACCGCGACAAGTTATCTTCAATGTCTTCTCTTCCAGCATGACAGAAGCCAACTTTTGACTGTTGTTCCTTTAAAGCAATCTTTTCAGCTGCTCTTTCCGGAGTATCGGATTTCCTTGGAGACAAGCTTGCAAGGGTTGCAAAAGTGTGAGACTTGTTGTTATCAATGTCGGCGAAATGCGACGGCGTTTCGCTAATGTGCTCCCTCCAGGCTAGGAATTTAGCTCCCCAGCCTTGATGTATGTGTCCAAAGCAGTGAAGTTGGGGCTGTGCCCTCGCTACAGCGCCGAACAGGTCTTTGCAGCCAAGCCGTTGTTTTGAATCGCCAACATCGAGAATACCATGGGGTGGTCCATGGGTGATGGCTATATCTGTGCCTTTGTCGATGGAAAACGTGTGTTCACCAGGCTGATATTGAAAGCCCCAGTCTTCGTTTCCCGGTGTGAACGGGCTCGCGTAGACTTTTAAAGAGGCGCTGTTTGCGAGAGTGAACTCGTGGTGTCCTTGTTCAAGCAGGAAAATGTTCTTTTCTTTGGCATTCCTAAGGAGGCCAGAAATCCTTTCTTTAGAACCATACTCATTCTCGATTTCCTCTAAAGTTATGGATGGGTTGATTCGTTTAGCTTCATTGGTCTTTCTCTCAAGAGCTGCTGGGTCGAGACTAAAGTCGTGATTACCCGGAATCATCAATTTCAAGGGCGCGTCAATTGCACTGAAGCACTCAATGACGTTCTCAAGCTCTCGGATCTTGGACTCGTCCGTCAGATCACCGCAATGGATCGCTACATCGACGGCGTTGTTCTTGTTTTGGAGCTTCCGAGGCATCTGGAAGGGGCTTCCATGGGTATCTGATAGAATCAGGATACGAGTATCAATAAGTTGACAGAGCGACATTGTGTTCTTTTTTCCGTTGGCAATATCTGAAAGGGTCTCAAAGCCTGTGAGGCACAACAACCTGTTGATGTTGGAAAGAGAAAAGGAAGTTTCTACTATGTTGGGACGAAGGGATGTGCCACTATTAAGAGTAGACTTGTAGGACGAACGATCTGCCCTGTTTACACGATTGATGAAGTAAATGAGTCATGTGCGGAGAGATTTTTACTCTTTTTTTTCTAGGTCAGGGATCCTCTGCTTGCATGAAGGTTCTGCAGGGAATGGCTGGAAGTCTGTCTGTAGCTGCCAGCTACAGCAGTTGGTATCAACTGACAATAACAAGTCGTCAAATTTGTGCTATCCCGCCGTCAGACGCTGCTCCTTGAAAGATTGTCGGAAACCTTACTGCCAGAAAGAATAAGCGCGTATTGACACTCAAACTATGGTGAAGTCCATCTCCTGGACGAGTCATCTTCACCCCACCAATACTGAACGTTGCGAAGCCTTTGCACCAGCGTAAAGCATGAGTTCAATTCTTCAAAGCTATCAGCTGTTTCCTCACACTGCTTCAACACAATAGACAATACCGTTATCGTATCAAGCCGATCTGTAGCCTTCATCGCTCGTTAGAAACATATCGTTGTTTGAGCATTGACGGCTTCGATCTCGGCTTTGCAATAGGACTTCAAGAACAGGAATCCTGTAGCTCTGACGTAACAAGATGATACACCTATGGATTAACGACAATTGGAAAATGCCGGAGAAATGGAACTTTAGTAGATGAAAAACACCTAGATAAGCCGCGTTTTCACCTTGGTTCATTCGCAACGATTGGGTAATACGTGCAGGCGGACCCTTCTATCTGATGTCAGCTCGCGAGGGCTGTTGGATTGGTACTTTTGAACAGTTACATTCGCGGCCGCATTCACAACCTCGTTCCGCAACTATACTGAATGACAGCAAGTGCACAGAACCACCAGCCAAACCTCTAGTGCTTATATTTCTCGACTTCTAAAGTCTCACCAGATTGCAATACAAATAGTTGCGTGCGTCTCCTTCCCTCCCTTTATCAAAAGGCCGGCATCTATACGCCATATGACTTACATACAATCACCAGGCAACCCAAAGCAGCAACCATGGCAACTCCCGAGAACCCCATCAACCTCCCTTCGGGCTTTGAGCTCCGTAAACTCACTCTTGAGGACACTGAGTTCGCCGTCGCCATCCTCGCTCACAGCAACTTCTTCCGCTCGACCCTTTGGACAAAGCTTTACCCCGAAACCGCTGTCGAAAAATGTTACTTTCTCTACCAGCAAGGTAAATATCTCGTCACGCACCAAATTGAATCCGGCCTCTCGTACGGCGTCTTCGACACCAATTACAAGTACAAACGGCCCGAATCCGCGGATACGGGAGGGAAACTGTACTGGGATAGCACCAACACCAAGGCCACGGCCAAAGAACTCGTCGAACAGATGGATTTTCCCCTCGTTCACATTGCGCTGGCCTTTGACGGCGCCGACACATTCGACATGGTGAAACTGAAGCCTGTGTTCGATATTTTGCCAGACTTTTTGAGACTCTACGTTGCCTTCAACTCGAAAGACCCCAGGCCTCCGGAGTCATGGCAGCCAAAGGGCCCCGGTGAGGTGTTGCTTCGCAACGGCACGTCGACGCGTAGCGATTATGAGGGTTTCAAGCTCATGAGCATGACGGCACGATGGCTCATGCGCGAGATGAAGAGGAAGGGTTTCCGGGCCATTCAAATTGAGACGGCGAATGACGCTGTTTACCATGTGTGGAAGAATGCTCCGGAGCCATTCTCTGCCGTTGAGATATGTAGGATTGAACCGGACGTTTACGAGGTTGAGATTGATGGAGTTATGGCCAAGCCGTTTGCGGCGAGCGAGCAGGTCAATGCTAGGATTTATGTGACTCTTTGAATAGAAAATGCAGCGAATGATTTTTCTGGGAGGTTGTGTCTTGTTCATAGAGTTGCTAGCATGCATGAAGGGTTGGGTTTACTCAATCGTAAGAGGAAAGTGGTTGCTGCGACTACTCTGTTTCATAACAACCACATTTGATCATATGTAGTGGATTTTAGAGCATTAGTTGTGGGTAGCCTCTGTATTATTCAATAAAGCTTCGCAAACACGCGCGACTGGAAAGCAGGACTTGGATCATCGTTTGGATGCGAGCAGAAAGAGGGATGAGGAGACAAGGAGGGTAGTAAGTGTGAGGAGAAGATATGTAAACTACATGCATAACACTGGTGAAGGGATCTGATAGTGGAGTTATGGGTAGGTAGGCAGAGTTTATTACGCCCGGGAGAACGGATCTCATAGGGCCAGTGACTACGCTAAGCTGTCTATTTTTACCCGTAATTCTTCCAGACCACCCAAAAGAGCCCTACTCTTCTTCCCAGCTCACCTCTTTTCTAGCCCCGCTTGCTTGACTCTGTTTGAGAGGCTTGCTTGAAGGCCGATTTCTCCAAGTGTTCAGCATCCTATCTCCAGCAGCTGAAGCAGGGAATGTGACCCTCGATAGCGGCGGGGTTAATGAGCTGGAGCAGAAATGCAGCGCATCACACTGCCACTGGCGTCTCCTCATCACAGCACCAAACCACCTCAGCTCGCAGCTTGGTAACTGTCATGTAAAAGGGTAAGAAAAGGTTCTTGGCCTCACTTTCTGTCTTCTGCCAACTTGCCTCTGCGCAGCAGGCAGCTTCCGTGCTCAATAACCAAGGCTATTGATATCGCCATTTGAGGGGGCGATTGCCCATTGTCTGTGTATGCATGTCTTGAAATCCGATGATCACGAGCCACGATTTAGTGGCAACTTTTGTTTCAGCACTTCGACAGCGGGCGATGATAAAAATGACCACTAAACGGAGGCTAGTGAATCACTAAACAAGAGCTGAATACTGTCAAAATCCCCCAAAGACCCTGGAATGAGACCCACATCAAATCAAGTCTGGTCACGTGCAGGTACAGAATAAAATTTCGTGCTGTCTGAGCGAGAAGATTCATCAAGGGCGTTTATGTCAAGCTTCGGACAAGAGACAAGAGACAAATGCTCGTTCAATCTTGTTCTCTTCGTACATTCCCCCCCTGAATATGTCCAAATGATATATAATATCGATATTCTGTAACTTTACATTGCACTAAACCTTGTCTTTACTCCTTCTCTTTTGCTCAGTCCCGATTTAAAAGCCGTGACCCTCAACCCCCGCGAAAAAGAAGAACAGGCTCGCGTGATCATTCTGCGAAATGTCGCTTTACGGAACCGCAAAAGGGAATGGCTCCCCAGATTCCCGAACACGAGCACAAGTGACGGAACAAAATGCTGCCTCCGAGTCGTCGCCTTTACTTTCTGATTCTCCGGCCGAGTATAGCGGCGAGGAGATTAAGTCCGCCGCACCATGGAGGGCTCGGATATACGCGTTCTATGAAAAGAATTTTGGACTAGTCCTTGTTTTCATCGCGCAAATATTTGCCTCAATTGTCAGCACCTCCCTTTCCGTGTTCTATGCTCTGCTACAGGAATAGTTGAAGAACGTCACAATACAGGGACCAAATCTTTGTTGACCACGACTGTAGATGTCTACGACGGCTCGACTCCTGGCAACAGGATTTGATGTCAAGTTCCACGCATTGCAAATCATTTTCGTACGCATGCTGGCTACGGGGATCCTTGGTTCGTTGTACATGTGGTACCACAAGATTCCCGGTTTTCCCCTTGGACCCCCTGGAGTGAGGGGTCTCCTCGTACTACGGGGAATTTTTGGTACCACGGGCTTATTTGGCTTGTATTGTATGTCTTCTGAAACTCCGTTTGACGAGCAATCATGATATTCTCGACTGCTTATTCATTGTTGTGCTGCAGATTCACTGTCGTTTCTCGACCTCGCCGATTCGACCATCATCACATTCCTCGTCCCAACCCTCACAGCATTCGTCTGCTGGGTTGCCCTCCATGTGGGTTTACCACACAACTTCACTTCCTGACCTATCGTACTTACGCTCGTTTCTCGCTCTAGGAACCTTTTACTCTCAACGAAGCCCTGGCTGGCCTGGTCGCCTTCTCTGGAGTCCTTTTCATTGCTCGCCCGACTTTCCTGTTCCCCCATCACGGCGCCAGCGGCACCTCCTACCCTTTAGAAACATTGATACCCGTCTTCCAAAGTACTGACAGTGGCCTTCTCCCACCTCCCCCCATCACGCCAGCCGAGCGATCAATGGCAACCATCGTCGCTGTCTTGGGCACATTTTGTGCTGCCTCCGCTTACGCATCCATCCGCATCATCGGGAAGCGTGCGCATTCCCTTGTCAGTGTCAATTATTTCTCAGTTATTGCCACTGTCAGCTCATTTGTTATCATTTTGGTTCATCCGGATCTGAAATTTCAAATTCCACAATCCGGTTTGCAATGGTTCGTTTCCCGTAATGTCCCCCAGCTGCAGGTGGCTAATTTGTATTCCAGGGCACTCTTGATTGCCATTGGTGTGAGCGGATTCCTACTTCAGTTTCTCCTCACTGAGGGTCTTCAACGCGAGAAAGCTGGTCGAGCAACCAATCTCATGGTAAATTTCCTGTCCTCAGCCCATCACTTACTCCATAGCTTCTAACACAGTTCCCAGTATACACAACTCGTCTTTGCTCTCATCATTGAGCGTATTGTTTGGGGTACCCTCCCGCCTCTCTCCAGTTTCCTCGGAGGTGCACTCATCATCGGCGCCGCGATCTGGGTGAGCCTGCAGAAAAAGGCCCCAGAAGCCCCGGCCCGGGAAATTTCACCGGATGAGGAGCGCGGTACGGAGAGGAGCTGATTCATATGACCCGGACCTTCTTCTGGGACCTGCTTCCGTGCTCATTACCAGCGAGAAGCAATTTATCAAGACAGTCAGGTTCCTTACTGAAGTCGTCGGCAACGCAAAAGTGGCGCTTGACGTTGAGGAACCATTGTCGAAGTGTCTCTTCAGGTCGGAGGCACAAGGTTTGTACCATAACAGTTGTTGTTTGTAGAATAGCTCATCAAATGGCATTTCGCTTTTTTCTAGGTCGAATCAACAATTCAACGATATATTTGGGGTTTCTGTCGAAACTACGGAGTAGTCAACGGTGTATTACGCCACTGAAGGAAGAGTGAGGGGCTGGAACCAGTAGCGGATGACCAGCATGTGCTTTCAGTGATTGAGTACTTTCGCTGGCTGACATCAACCCCGTATTACCTACACTTTACGCAAAGATTCTTTTGTAGCTTCATCTTCCTGTTCTCTCGCTCTACGCCCCGCAGGCTCACTCATCAGTGGCAAACCGCAACCTAAACCTTGGAGCGAGCTATCAATAACCTGTCAGATTTACCAAGGATTTAGAAATTGTCTGTTCAAGCAATCTATCAACGAATAATTGAATTGGAACCCAAAATTAAAGTCTGGCTTGATGCATTCTTCCACTTTCCAAGTAATGGGACAAATTCTACCTTATGTATCAGCAAACTGAGGAGAAAGGGAGAACAGAAGCGCCAGGAGGAAAAAAAAAATTCAACCAAAGAGAGCTAGCCACTGCTGTTGCAGTCAGCGCGTCAACAAATGCTCAAGTCAAGACAACTCCTACACTTCCTCCCCGGATTCGTTCCCCGGATTCGCCCCCTTACCTCTCGGCTTAGCCTAGATTAAACAACTCTTTCCCCGGATTTTCAACCTCGGGCATGCAGAATCTGGGGATTTAACTCACAAAGATGGACAAGAACGCGGGGTAAACAGACGGGGAGATACCAAAGTGGGCCTTCGGGGAGATTGTTAGCGTACTTGTATATTCTGGGGTTTCTGCGGGAAGACAAGATCCCTGATCCCAAGATGGACGGGGACAACAAACGAGAAGTACTAGACCAGGTGATCGAATTTTGATTTCTTGCCGATTTCCTGAAATGAGGAAGACCAGGGTCAATGGGCTCGGTAGCTTGTTACCAAACGTCATGCATTTAAAGGACCGGGTTTCGCGCGAAGCTTAAAAGCTTTTACAGACCTCCCTTTAAGTTCCTGAACCTTCTTCATCCATTCAATTCACGTCTGATATTCTTGGACAATATCAAAATGAGCGAAAAGGAGAACCAATCTATCGAGGTGTCTTCTCATCTTGAGAAGGCGCCAATGGAAGCCCAAAGCTACGAGTTGGACCCGGAGAAGGAGAAGAAGTTGGTTCGAAGGATTGACCTTCACCTTATTCCTGTCTTATGTGTCCTTCTCCTCTGTGCTTTTGTCGACCGGTTAGTCTAAGATACAATAGCACACCTGACACGAGTTCAAACATGTATGCTGACATTTCAAAGAATTAACATTGGTAACTCCCGTATCCAGGGCCTAGAACGAGACCTCAATATGAAAGGGAGCGACTACAATATTGCCCTGTTCACCTTCTTCATTACCTACATCTTGCTCGAAATCCCTTGCAACATGCTCCTCAAGAAGACCCGGCCATCGATTATCCTCAGCGGCATCATCGGTTTCTGCGGTGTAGTCACCATCGGCCAGGGCGTCACGGAGTCTTTTGCTGGGCTAGTCGTCTGTCGTGTCCTAATTGGCTTCCTCGAAGCTGGCTTCGTACCCGGTTGTGTCTATTTGATCTCCATGTACTACAAGCGCCACGAACTTCAATGGCGTGTCAACCTCTTTTACACTGCGTCCATTCTTGCCGGTGCCTTTTCCGGTCTCTTGGCTTATGGTATTGCGCATATGTCGGGTGTGAGAGGGTATGGAGGATGGCGGTGGATCTTCATCCTTGAAGGTATGGCGGTTTGCCTAGAAACATTACTTCTGACATTTCACTGATGGATATTTTGCTCCTTAGGTATCGCGACTGTTCTGATTGCTATTGGTGCCTACTTCATCACTCCCGATTGGCCACAAACAGCAAAGTTCCTCTCGGAAGACGAACGAGCCTTGATTTCGGCACGATTGGCCCAGGACACGCCGGACTCCACGATGAACCACTGGAACAAGAACACGGCGAAGCGGATCTTTTCAGATGTCAAGATTTGGCTCGGGGCTCTCATGTATCTCGGCATTGTCACGACAACTTACAGCACCTCATTTTTCACACCGACTATTCTGAACCAGTTGGGCTGGACGGCCCTGCGCGCCCAGGTCATGTCTATTCCAATCTACATCGCTGCAGCAATTGTCACCCTCAGCGTCGCAATCCTATCCGATCGTTTTAAGCACCGGTATGGCTTCATCCTCTTCGGTTGTGTCGTCACTACTGTTGGATACGCTATTCTCTTAGCAACCCCGTACGTACCAGTCGGGGCACGGTACTTTGCTCTGTATCTCATTACTTGCGGATGCTGGCTTGTTCAACCCATCACAGTTGTGTGGCTCAACAACAATCTCGGTGGCCATTACAAGCGCGGTGTTGGTGCAGCCATCCAGCTGTCCATCGGCAATTGCTCAGGTATCGTGGCATCCAACATCTTCCTTCCTAGACAAGCCCCTCGCTATCTTGTGGGCTATGGCGTTGGTTTAGGGCTTGTCTGGCTCTGCTTTTTCGCTGCTGTAGCGTTTGACTTTGTCATTATGCGTGAAAACAGGCTTAGGGAGGAGGGCAAGCGTGACGACAGGCTTCAGCTTCCGGAATCGGAGAGGAACAATTTGGGTGATGACCACCCATCGTTTAGATTCACTCGATAGTGGGTAGTTTTGGAATGGCTTATGCTTGTTGTACTTGGAAGAGTTAGTGATTATGAATCAAACGATATTGAGAAGTTGTAAATAATCGCTACTCTAAAAAACTAACATGTAAATATTTACAGATAGAAGAGTGTGTTCGGTATGCCAAAGTTTCAATTCAGTAATTCAGCCCATCCTAGATTCTGCAAGGCCTCCTCGGACCATGTATTGGTGTCAAATGCCTGCCCTTGTCCCATTTGCTCACATTGCAATAAGTCGTCCAGCATCGCCCAGCTTAGATCCGGAGCAAGTGCCAACTGTTCGGCAGGCGTGGCAGATGAAACAAAGGATCCTGCCATGTCAACTTAAAACTCTTGTTAGGCCATTGAGGACATGCCAAATGTTTATGCATGTTGGATAACTTACCTTGTGTTCGAGAATATTGAACCTTTTGTTCTAGCATCTCGAGAACTTGAAGCACATGGGACGCCGATGGGAAGTGAGGTGTATAATGTTCGAATATTTCCACACATTGAGCCCACGAGGCTTGCAAGGACGGACTCCTGAAGTCCACTTCCGGGATGGGACAGAGGCGAGCGGCAATAAGCACAATGGCGCACGAGAACGAGTCTGTCATCAACTTAAGTCAGTTTTTGGTTTGGTAAGGAATCGTGGCCTCAACCTACAGTGGATTTTATGAGAGATGGAAGTCCAGTATGAACAGCCCATATTTTTATAAATATGTGCAATAAGGGTTTGTACAGTCGAGATACACAGCGTACATGCCTTGATGGCAAGATGCTGTTCAAGCCGTTCGTTATTGAAGATTTGCCTCCTTGGGAGAGCGTTTGTAGAGGCTTGGGCAACGAGTAATAAGACGGGCCGCAAGAGGAAAACTCGAATGTACAGAAACCTATCCAGGCCATTAACATATTTTCGCCTTGATCGGCCATTAAGAGAAAAAGGATCACCAACCTGGAATAAAGGATCTTGGCCCCGAGAGCGATCGTGTCGTTAACAACTGCAATTGGATTTCCCGACTCTGGACTGATTTCGAGATAGCTTGGAAGTCTGTCCTGAAATTCATTGAGTGCTGAATTGAGCCTCATAACCGTGGTAAGCTCCTGGCAAGGCGACCGTTCTGGACCATCGTGGACTTGAAACATAGCATTCTTCTCGACGTAGAATGCCGAAAGGATGCTGTCTAAAATGCCAAACAGCTCGTTCGAGTAGATGAAGCTCCCTATTTCTGGATATCGATCAAGTGGTTGGAACCCATCGCCATCTTCTCTAAGATACTCGTCGTCGATCATCTGTGGCAGGGGGATTTTGGTACGTGCGGATATCATGGTTGGCCGGCCAAACGTCACGGCAAGTTGTCTATAATCAGTAAAAGGTTAGAACCTTCTCGTAAATTCACCATTCATCAGGTCAAAAGACATACCTGTCCAAGAAAACACATGTGTGCCATACGCGACGTTCCATTTCCCTCTTCAATTGATTGCTTGATTCCGATGTCCGTTCCAAATGAAGACCGAGGCTCTGAGCAGTCCGAATCGCGGATGCAACTACGTTCCAACAGCGATTTGCATATTCGGTGGATTGCAGATAGATGCCGGTCAGGAGAAGAAGTTGAACGACGGAGAGGGTAGGACAATCCAAAAATGCATCTGTAAACCCCCGTTTTGATCTACGATAGAACATGTCCGCAATCGCCAGTTTCCGAGAATTCTCAATTTGATCGCTGAATTGACAGCCAATAGCAAAGACAATGTTCAAAATCGGAAGGAAAGCCTCATCCGTTTCTTGGTCGGTCTGTGATGGTTTGTGCCCAACCTCGTCTTCTGCCATCCATAGCTTGCGATATGACTTCATGAACGTTGGTCGGTGGAGGACAGGCATAATTGGATGGAGGAAATCCCAGAAAGCTTTGACGAGTGCATCTGCTACACGGCGGGTGGGTAATGACACTGGATCGATATCACTGTCGTTGGAAAGCGTTGGAGGAGTTGGATATGACCTTTTCAATTGCGAATCGTGAATCGACTTTAGATTGCGGGCTCGAAAGGATGCATCGTTTTTACCAATTGTTCGTAGCATTGATCGGACAAAGGCAATCGGCGATGACTCCTCTACTAAACTGTCTATTTCCCCCTCTGGTGAAGGAACGATAACCATGGCGTCTGTGGCGATACTGCCACGACGGGTTGGGTGTGTCTGTATTTCTGGTGCTGGAAATTCGCTTTGGACCTGGCTTAGTGACAGTGGATTTGGCGATGTTTCGCTTCGCGAGCTGGCTTCTGAAGTGGACTGTCTTGGATTTTGGCCTGCCCAATTTTCGATATTTGCTGTTACCGAGGTTAACATGGGAACTTTCTCCTGGAAAACATTGCCTTACTTGCTGCGACGCCTTTCTTCTCGTACTCCTGTACCAGTGCTTCTAATCGTGACACATATCTGCCAATGAGTTAGTCTCTTCAGACCACAGGAGATCATGCCAATTCGCTCACCTCTGTGTCTTCAGCGTCGACTGCTCGTACTCACAACGTGCACCGAGCCCTTTTGCCTCGCACGTTGAGCAAGCGGGTTGTTTTCCATCGCATCGTGTCTTGCGACCACGGCAGTAGCTGCATGCAAGGGCGATCTTGCGACGTTTGACCATTCGCCTGCCCTCATTGTTCTCACCTGCTTCAACGGCCTGAGTGTTGGCCACATTCGCTGTCGCATTCACTCCAGCTTCAGTCTGATCGCCATTTTGGGCATGTGGCGATTGAAGTGAACTGCCCATTTCGCTGTTTGAGTTGTTCTTGGGGGGTTGGTTTGTGCGTGCTATGTCTTTGGGGGTTACAATTGAAGATGTTTCCCCTCTGTGGCAACGAATCGCTAAACCAATCCACTTCAGCTTATTATTCACTAGTATTATCGAAGCAACGCCCCCAGACATTTATCGTTCCAGTGGAGTTTTGGGGCTAAGAATGCGGGGGAACAGAAGTCACTTGCAACTAAGCTCAATTGGGCAGAGCGGCTATGGGGAACAACAACTACTACAAGTACGGAGTAGTATGGAGAGTTTAGTGGCTGCTTTAGTGGCTGGCCTCGGGATATCATCAGCCATAACTGCCAGGCTCTGGTATTTAGCAACTTTCCGATACCCTGGATCCGATGGCTTACCAGTGATATTTCGGAGTTCGGTCGCGCACCACATCCCCCAACTCACGAAGTCCTGAGACATAAAGGCACGTTGCTTAGTACAAGTTGGCATTTCACAATTTTGAAATAGACAATTGATTTTGAAATAATCCACTTGAATTCCAGTCGAGGGACTTCCACCAGGAATTTTTAAAAATAACTCTCTCTCACCTAATTGGGGAACCTTACGGCGGTCCAGTACGGTCTGCTCCACAATTTGACAACCATTGTCATGTTTACATGAGGTGGGTCCTGGCTGACCTCCCTTTTGAGCGGAAGTGAACAGCGTACGACCAGTCATTGATGCACCCAAGCGGCTAGCAATGAAAAAAGGGAAAAACTCTGAGAGTCTGTGCTGATCACTATACTATGCATGCTTCTTAGTATTAGCACCGAGAATTGACACAGGAAACATTGTCAAAGGACGAGGGCCGTCAGTCACTATATTATACGGCTGCTGGTGTTGTAATTTTTGGGCTACGAAGCGCTGTGAGGCGCTGTATGATAACGTTATGGGGCCCTCATTGTCCATCCCTGTATTTCAGGTTAGTAAGGCGCCGTTAATAGTGCTGGCTGGTTATGGCGCGCGTTGCCAGCCGCCGTATTGGATCGCTATGGGCGCTATATCGCCTTGTATTTTGAGGCAGCGAGGCGCAGTAAAGCGCTATATCATAGCGCTGCGCTGCTGGGCGCTCTATGAAGTCGATATGGGCCTAGCCCCTGAAGGGTCCTGTATTTTAGAGCTTCAAGGCGCTGTTAGGCGCTGTATGATAGCACTATGGACCCCTGAACTATTGGAGGCATACTCTAGCAACTAGGCAGGCACTGTGGCAAGGAGTTTATACACATTTTCATTTTGTCGAAAAGTCGAAAGTCTAAAATCTGTTGTTAGAATTTGAATTTGTGCTACTGGCCTGTACTGGACTTCCGTACTACGAAACTGCTACGTTTTTTATTCTACATAAATATGCCGGCTCCAATAATTCTTACTACGCTGCCCGTTCCTTGAGTCTTAATAGTAGCTTGCCTCCTGCGGGACTAGCATTAAAGGTGTCGTACATGCGCATATCTTCCTGCTTCATACTCGGATCAATTGAAGCATCGAATCGTCGGAAGAATGATGCAGTCATCTTGCTGAGTTCAATTTGTGCCAAACTGTCAAGGAACAGTCCGTGTTAGCGACATTGCCATTTGTAGTTAGGTGTCGAGACTTACTTGATTCCGATGCATTTGCGAGAGCCAATAGAAAACGGTACCCACGCTTCCTTGCGCAAGTCATCTCCTTCTTTGTTCAGCCATCGATCCGGCTCCCATTTCTCGGGGTTCGGGAATGCCTTTTCGTCCAAGTGAATGGTGAAGTTTTGGATTCCGACAATTGTCTGGGAATGATTAGTCGGTCTCTGATCGAAAGATGATAGCCAGAACTACTTACCCCCTTTGGTATAACCACATCTCTCACCACCGTGTCTCTAACAGCGGTCCGGGGCAATGTAGCGATGATTGTTGGATATCGTCTGAGAGTCTCGTTGATGACAGCTTGGAGGAGAGGCAGCCCAGCGCATACCTACGACTGCTTAGAAACTCCACAACCATAATCAATAATCAATCAACGAGATTAATAAGACTTACTTTAGAGTCGGGAATCGCGTCGCGTTCAGGGAAAGCTTCGTCAAGTTCAGCCTGGAGCCGTTTCACAATATCCGGACGCTGCAGAGAGCCCCAGAGAATGTAAATAAAAGTGTTGGCCGTAGTTCCGCTTCCACCAAACCTACAAACATGGTTAATTAGATGACGCTTTGAATGGATTTTTGCTATTTTCTCTTACATTCCGCCCATGCATTCCTCTGCAATCTGCGAGTTGGTGAGAATCTGGGAAGCGCTGGCGTCCTTGCCAGGATTGATCACTTGTCGTAAGAAGGGTGTGTTGACCTCTCTTGCCCGACAAGTTTCAATGATGTTCATCGCATACTAAGCGCAGCGTCGGATCAATGTTATCATTGTGTGCCTTGCTTGTCTCCGCAAGTGGACATACCTTTTTCCATTTCTCGACTCCACGGAAGCAGTTGCCAACATAACCTGGAGCATATACTCCCCATCGCTCAAAGATTGGCATGAATTCTTTCTGTAAAATACGAATGGTTTAGCAAGTTTCTGGTATCCAATTGGAGACAACGAGGTGGCGATTTCTTACATAGATGTAGGTTGGTTTCCAAGCGGCAAAATACGGCATGACTTCATGAGGACGGCCATACTTGACAGAGCCTGGATCCTCGTCGAACATGAGATGGTCTTGACATTCGGTTAGTTTCACCATTTTTTGCACAGGGGAAAGCCTTTTGCTTACAAACAATGTCAAATCCAAGCCAATGAACCCAGCTGTAAACGTCGATTACCTGGCCAGTAGAGGTCTTTTCAGCCCAATGGTCGAGCATTGCCGTAATCTTGCTGTTGATGCACGGTTCGAATTCATACATGGCAACCTGAGAAAAGCCTCGAGATAAGAGCTTCCGACGCTGCTTATGGGCTTCTGGGTCTCTACAGAAAAGTTAGGATTCAGGATGGACTGTCTAGAATCCGGTCACACCTACCGATAACTCAAAAGAAAGTCCTCGTGAAAAATGCGCTTGGCTCGCTAGTAGCACTGTATTAGACAGAGGTTATCCTCGTTCTAGTTAAATAAATAATAAAAAGCACTCACATAGAACGTCTCCTCTTTGATAAATGCATCGGAATTGTAAATCTCGCGTACAGCCTTTGGTTCGGAGAATGACAGTTCGTTGGGTCCAACTCTCACAATTGGGCCTGGAGGATTTCAGGGATTTAATTTCGACTATCGCAAACGATTTTGAGGGATCCCGTGTTGACATACCATATTTCTCATGAGCACTGTGAATCCTCTCCGATTTTCGTCCTTTTGAATTTCCAATTCGACTCCATAACCTCGAGACTCGTGCAAGGGGCGGACCCGGGAACCTTCTTAGCGGATGGAATAACAGTCGATAGATTGTTTTCAGAACAACTTGAAGAATCAGCGCTGCCAAAGTGCCAGCAGCAATTTTGGCAGATAAGCTGGACTCGAGCATTAATTCGGCAGATGAGAGAGACATGGTTGAATTGTGCAAAAACCAAATCATACATTCGATTTACAGCGACTGAAAAAAATGGTATATTGAACGAGAACTTCGCCTTTTACATAATTTCTAATATATACATACACAATGGCCAGGCCAGCACTTCAACGTCATCCTGAGCTACTAAACTTAGTGATTTCGTGTTTCGGGGAGATGATTTCATAGCTCGCGGAGATGAGTTTTAGGACTACCAGTTGCGGGGAGATTAGAATCCTTGGGATTCCGAAACCCCACAACGCAATGCACCACTTCCGAAAGTTGTTGGCAATTTGGTCAGAGATGCTTGCCGGGATGAAAGCAATCCTAACCTATTATGATTAGAAATTTGTCTAGGCCCGCTCCTTGTTTCTTGGAAAAGACTACCATGCTTATCCGCCGTCTCGGACTCAGCATTCTGTGAATAAAGACCTGATCCAAAAAATTCCTGGCATCGTTAAATTCCTACATATTTATCGGCCCAGCCATCCTGGCCATCGATTAAAACAAACTTTTACACGGACTTAATATGCAAGTGAATGAGTTTACGTACGATGAGTATCAGCGCTGTCCACAGGTCAATCGAGTCAATCTCACAATCCAGACTTTCTTCAATTGTCAGTTTTGAGCTTCGTGCTTGCTTGCTTGGACTTTTTCTTATACTTGCTTGAATTGGTTGCTCTACTTGATATCAAAGAGGTACCTAATGGCCCTTTTAACGCCTGTCAGTGACCTCAACGCTCTCATGAATACCCAGCAAGCCTACCCGTCGCCTAGAGCCCTGCCAAATCGCTCAACTCGCCGGCTGCTGAAAAGGAGATTCCCCCAAGGTTGATAGCGTCTCTGCGGATCCAGTTCTTCAGGCATTGGACAGTCTCAAGGGACTCTGGGTCCATGGAAAGCCGCTGGGTTGTAGGAGAGGATTCGCCATCAACGCCGTGACCGATATGCCCTTCTTCTTCTTGACGGCCATAGTGCACACCATACATACGAGGTTTTACAAACGTGTCAAAAGCATGCTATTATACCATATAATATGCTGTTAACCCTTCATTCTGAGCACGGCTTCATCAAGTCAATATGGCGTCGATTGCGCAGGGTGCAGAGCTCATCCAAACAATGCGTGATCTACGGCGTACCAAGCTGGCAGAACATATCGCACAGCAAAACTGATCATTAAGGGCTATGAGATTTCATAATGATGGGTTTGTTACGATCCAAGAGGGCCTAGAATGGGTTCAAAATGGAATCCAGCAAGATCCAACAGTTGTGCTTCGAGTTTGCTGAATACTTCATGGCTCTGATCGGAGTAGAGTTTGTACAAACAAGGGAATTACTGTTCCATAATGTCACTTTGCTCACTTTATATTAGAGAAGGACTGGGAGGAACTGGCTTCACTTTTAAGTTTCTTGGATAAGGTATTTTATAACTACTTTCCATCTCCTTGAAGAGTTCACACGCCTAGATCTGGACAACCTTTTGTACTGCACAGAACAGAGCAACTGAGAGAACGCTTCCCAGCAAATACTCACTTAAAATGGAGCAGTTACAGTGAAGGGAAACTTCCAGGGAAAGGTTACCGATGATGTACCCCACGGCATGCACATGTCAAACAACTCTACCAATTCGATCTCACACCCTGTCGTGGGACAAGGCTCATCGCAGTCGTATAAAACGGGCGAATAAATATCTTCAGCCCTCCCATAGTAGCAAGGCGGGCAAGCGAGAGGTACCACTACTGTCTGCGTACAGGAAAGCGGCGGGCAGGTATAACAAATTGTGCGTGGTGTATGGCAGATGTCGGTCGTTCCAGGAAGTGGAGGCTCAGTAATGATGGAAGATGGAGGAGGCGTGGTGGGTTCTTCCGAAGTCGAGGGAGCTGATGTCGATACCGGTGTGGTGCTGTCCGGATCAACAGTGATAACACCGCTGGTCGATGAGCTATGAGAACGGCACGACCTTGGGCGACCTTTCCATGCATGAGAAGTGCTGTCGAGCAGGGGAGTTAGTGGCAGGTTTAGATAGACTGTTTGTGATTCATTTGCTGAATAGACAGACCTCAAGAAGGTGACAAAGAGAAAAACACGAGAAGATACCATCTTCTTTTGAGTGTGATAGAGATTGTTTTTTCGGTATTGTTTAGCTGTGATAAAAATGCAGACGAAGAAATATGTCAAGGCCTACGGAGCAGGACACCGAGTACCACCATTAATATACTTTTTATCTAGACAATAATAATTGACCAGCCCTGTGCAAGAAACAGCAATGCTTGTATAACCTGTCGCGATGTTACTGGTTAGGTACCGGTAAATAAGAAACAAGGGAGGACAGCTAGCAATCTGTGGCGTCCGATATGTTTTGTATATAGAGTATTAGTCTCAGTTTAAGCGAAGGGCTGAGTACGCTGAGAGCTTTTTGGTCTCATGTTGAAATTAAGAGAAAGAGACAACAGGTAATAGTCTACATCTTCCCGCTGTAAAGTAAGTCAGTAACACAGACTTGTAGCAATCGAAAGATTTATATCAATAATTAAAAACGGTTAGAGAAAGAACAGACTTGATGAAATCTTGTGTAACCATGCGTGACTATCAGAACTAAGTAACACAACCTACATATGGCGAGAACGCACCGGGTCTTTTTCAACTCGGACACCATTCCCATGTTTGTGAGACATGTTGCGTTGGTCCATTAACTTAACGAGACAATGTTGCAATACACTCAACTCAAGAGTAAAATCGGTTCAGATGTTTCAATTGCTTCTTGGTTGGGAGACTCCCCAAAGTCTCAAATGACACTGTATAGTGTCCTTGGTTCTTCTGGTAGTCTTAACTTTTCTGCTGTCTCATCTTTGCATGGTTTCTATGAATTCTACTCCTGATAGTTTGTTCTGCTTATATCACTTCAGGGTAGAAAAGACGTTGTATTAAAATAGTGCCTAAAACTACTGTCTTTCGATTCATACGGTATATTCCTCGTGCGTGAACCACGTTGGGGCTTGAATAGACCATCACAGCCCTCAGAGAAACGCTCAACTTGAAACATCCCAGCAGAGTTGTAACTGATCCGGAGGGGTTGATGCCACGACTGCTTGGCGATTTTCAGGGTTTGTCCACGCTTCCAGAATATAACTCGTGATAAAGAAGAACTTTGGGGGGGTGAGGTTCTTAGCGTTCCTGAAAGCTCCAAAATGGTAACAAATCTCCAAAAGAGTGTATGCAAGGAGTAGCTTCGAATCATCAATAGTAGCTCTGCAGGGAGTGTGGAAAGTCTGGAGAGTCCGAAGGAGGCCCCGAGGGTCTCTATTGTCGGTATATTGAAAATGCAGGAAGACTCAAGGTATAATGGTGGCCCATTCCTCCAAGGGATCCTCCATAGCGCTGCCGTAATGAGCATGTCAATAGCGAGCGCCTTGTCCTTTACGCGAGTTTCGAGCACGCTGAAAAGAAAAAACTCGGAACATTCATAGTGCAGGAGGGCAAATTCAGGCCCGCGCCGGCAGACCTTGCATGGTGTGTTACAGAGTTGGTAACCACCCACCCAGCTGGGGGCATAGTTGGCGTCGATGTGGATAAATGAATCTTGGAAGAATTTGGCCATCCTCACGAATTGCAATCACCCTATTGCATGCCTCCAGAACCTCGTCGCAAGCACCACATTTTGGGTAGAGTTGAAGGTGCACTTTGGGTAACATGAGTAGTTTAGGGTCAAATTGCGTACTGAAATTACAGAGGAACTGAAAGGACCAGTCAGTAAAGAGCTGTATTGATAAGGGAAGTTCCTATTTGCACCGCAAAGATAGATATATTTTATTACGCCCGGGAGAACGGATCTCATAGGGCCAGTGACTGCTAAGTTGTCCTTGTTCACCCGCAATTCTAGTTGTCCTTGTTCACCCACAATTCTTCCAGACCACCCATGCACCGTAAAGAATCAGACCCGTTTAAATTGACTGCTGTTAAGGTGGGGGATTCCTTAAAACGACTTGTGTTAAACCTCTCTAGGCCTAGTCCCTCACTGGCTTCTCACACACAAAATTGGTGTATTCCACAGTGCCTACTCCGTACTCCGTACTTTTATCGCTTTTACATGGCACGTGCGTACCCACTGTATTTAGTGGCACAGCAGGTGGCTCAATGTGGCGCAGGAACCTGCTTCCGTGCTCAGTATCGTCACTGAGTTCGAAGATGGAGGGCATCCAGTGGTTGATGCACTGACTGAAGATCAAAAGCCACATGCAGTAAAATACCGGCATTACGTTACTTCTCTGCGTCCAGAAGCAGTTGCGTTGGTACATCGTGACTTCCTTATCTTGTTTCCCATGGTAACCATCCATCATCCATGCTATTTGGATTCTGTAACCAAACAGGTAGCTCGTCTGTGAGACTCATAAACACTAGGTATGACTCGGCGAGGTGCGCCATCTCACGAACTTCAGGGGTGCCCAAGAGTTCTGTTGCGGGTGCCTCTATCCTTGCTTTGCGAAGCTGGCCAAACTGTTTGACGTTGAAAAGTAGATCGGCAGCAGTGGACCATACACATCGCTTCAGGTGGAAGTTCCACGTGAAGTGACGTTGAAAGAGTCGAGGTTCTATTGTTGTGCCCTTTCCCTTGGCCACAACATTCAACAGACACCTAGCAAATTAAACATGTCGGGAACTTTCGACACAAACTGGATATGGCTTCCTGATTTCCAAGAAAATGACCGCGATACGCCAGGCTGATTTGTTTGTTTTCGGAGATCCTCTAACCTCGACGATGGACAGGTTCCTCAAGCGCTTAAGATTCATATCACTGCAGATACAAAATGTCGCCTCTACGCTAACCATCAGTTGTTCTCATTCGGTCCCGTAAAGGGCGACCAAACCTCATGGTCCTTCGATGAGGTCAATATTGGTCCGTACTTTACGCCTTGGGAAGACCACATTGGAGTTCAAATGCTTCGATTCTTCGACCTAATTCAATATACCCCAGGCAAAAGTTGAGATTAACCAGGGCAAATTCATGGTCGTCGCAGCGGTTGCAGCTGGTGTGACGCAGATTATTTGGTCCTCGCTCCCCAAAGGAGAGCCCTTGGGCGATGTAGATTTCCCAGCTCCAAACACTTGGTGATAAAGGCTATGGTAGAAGAGAACCGTTTTCTTCATACCGGACTGGTTCATGCAGAACCATCTTAAGATGATGCGGCCGGATAAGGTATGTTGCCCCGAACAAAAATATGGAGCTTTTCTAATCCGAGTGCAGAAGGAAGATGGACACTTTGAGTTTTTTCAACCTTGGCCTCTCAATACTACGCTTCCGTTGATTGATATCTTCGACACTGGGAAGTGTCTCACTCCCGCCCTCCTCGATCACAATTTCCACTGTGGATGCTAATTACTTTCTAGGAATTTGATTGTATTAATCCAGTTAGATCATGCTCTTGTAGTTTATACAATTTACTTTATAATCATCTTCTCCGAGAGCAATAAGAGTAATACCAGAATGAAGACAACACGTTGCCACCTGAAATCTGAAATTGCACGTCATATCCTCCCATACAACGATGCGCTAACTATGTAAGCAGTCGTTGATCGTGACATCGGGTTTTTCTCTTGCACATGTGAGTCACTAATCTGAACCCATCTCTGCCCGATGGAAAATAGAGACTAGCTGGGATGAGCTGGCTGCTCGATTAGCTACACTGCATTAAGTGAAATATCCCTGCAAATTGCCAAGAATACAAGGGCATGAAACAAGAGGCAGACAACTTGGGTTTCAAAAAAACAAGTCTATTGTTAGCACGGCGACTACAGAGATAAAGACAAATGTATTGGCTTCTGGTGTCGCGCTCCATCTGGCCACCCAGCCAGTATCGCGACGCCACCCTTGGCAAAAGAGAGGGGTAACGAATCCAAGATTCTGATTAAAAAAAACAGCACACTGACTGACTGGAAAGAGTTGTTATTCACTGGGCAACAGTCAGGCGATTTATGTAATTCAGCTGGCCGTTGTCCAATCGACGCCATCTACGTTCCCATCCACAACCCCTCCCATAACCTTCACCGCTCTCTTCTCAACCCGAAATAGGAGAAGATAGATTGCCATTTTCTGGTTCATCAAAGGATCTGGGGATAACGATTGGCACACGACAGCAAGACCCCTCTTCACGCCCCACTGAGCAAGGGATTCATGCGGGAGGGCGGAGACTTGGTGGATCTACCCGTACCTGAACTGATGTCGAGAAGTCTCGTGGTCTTGCAAGGGGATTGGGAGAGATGATGCGTGCCCCCTCATGGCCACGAGTATCATTTCTCAGCTGGCGGGAGTTGGGCAGCAGTACTGGCGGGGGGACCGGCGCCCACTTCTATCCGTTGTCGTTCAACGTGATGTTTTACCCCTCCATTAAAGGCGTTACCCCTCCTTCTCTCCCTTGAGCATTTCAAACAAAATCACAAGAGCAATCATTCTCAACGACAAGCACCAAACCAAAGTTAACCAAACACTATCATCACCAGTATTCTTTACTATACATTCCCACACAGAAAATGTCTGCCGCCGTTCTTCCCGCCAGCACCACTCCCGCCCCCTTTGATCCCCGTACAGTAGTCCTCCCTCCCAGCACCATCACCGCACAGCACTCACCCCGCCATGGCCGTGTGCGGGGTCTTAGTATGAACAAGGGCAAGAGACACTCGCGCGGATACAGTGTCGTCGAGGAGCGAGAGGCAGCTGTCTCGAAGGCCGTCCTATTTATCCTCAAGCGGGCGTTGCCCGAGGTCGATGATGAAGCCAGCGATGATGGCATGCCCACTTCGGATGCCGAGGGATGGGTAGCCCTCGACGAAGTGGTATGTGCAATTCTCCAACCTAATTTAGCTGTTTGACTCTTTGCTGACCTTTCTGCCTCGTAGCTCGAGCAACCCAGAGCACGGGACCTCTCGATCACTCTTGACGATGTCAAGGAGTCCGCAGAAAAGGCGTCCAAGGGTCGTTGGTCACTGCGACAGATTGCCAAAGACGAAGATGATGTGGAGTCGTACGAGGTTCGGCTCACCACTGCTCACCCTCAACCTCATCAACAACCTACCACAGCTGTGCTCGACGCCGAATGGGAACAGCTCTCTCTCGACAAAACCACCGACCTTCCCGAGTTTGTGCTTCACGAAACCTCCTTCCGCAAATACCACCACATGCAAGAGACCGGCTCCATCAAGCGAGCTGGTGGACAGCCTTTCCTTTCTTTTGTTCCTCTCACTACAGATTCGGTCGAAGCAGTTGCCCAGGCCACTCACGACACCGATGTGGCAGTCTGGATCCATTTGCGATCGGCCATGGAGCGTGCTCCCGAGATGAAATGGCGTCGCAGCGAGACAGGCGCCATTGTGACTGTCGATAACGTCCCCAGCTCTCTTTGGACCCGTGCAGTTGCCTTGCGTGAAAATTTGGGCGTTCTGTACGAGGACGGCGCCGTCCGAAAGGAGATTCCTGTTGGGCTGCGGGGCAAGGGTGCCAAGGGAAAGAAAGGCCGTGGTGTCCTCAAGAGCCGCGATGGCGGCGACGCTTCCGACTCGAGCGAGTAGAGCGACAAAGCCCTTCAACAGTCGGTTAGTGGGAGAACCATCTCCTGTAAATGATCTCATTCATAAATGGTCTTGGATTGCAATAGAATTGTAAGAAGGATGACAGCCACTCTGGTAGTCAGGACCAATAGTAATGCGATTAAAGGAGATTCTGCTCACCGATTGTCGATCATTTGACAAATCCAAGTTGTATCACTATTCAATTATTTCAATGTGTGATATCAAGGAGAACATTCTCACATGTCTGTAATGAGGTAGAACTCTGGCCAAGGACCAAATCGAGCTGGCAAGTCGCGAACCCTAAAATCAAAATAACCCTGGTTATCGTCGAGAAGATCAAGCATGGATACCATGCTTGACCAAATTTCATGTTTCAGAAATCGACGAGGATATCGAGCGACGGTTATAAGAATGACCGGAAAGATGTAGAGGTAAATGAAAAGCGGTTTTTTAAATAGCGACCTGAGTCTAATGAAGCGCCCGAATACCACGATATAGATAAGAGACGATGAACTCGAAGCGAGAATCATTTCCAAACCCTGGCGGGCTGTAATCACAAATGGCCGCCGATTATCGCGGATCCAGTTTTGACCTCCAACACGCCACGTTGCAACGATAACCCGGGTTTGGTAGAGACTATTCCGCGCCAACCGTTTGAAAGAAAATAGATATTAGTAGTTTTCGGGCAGTACCAAACCTGGAGCACGAAGAGGAGGAAGAAACATCCTTGGGAAGCAAGCATCAGATGAATTAAGCCCCAGAAGTGATTCCTTGGGGTTGCAGACAGAGTGGACAATGAATATGAAAGGTTTACCACAACTTGATCATACAACATCCCCAAAGACAATTACATCTCGTTTACCCAAAAAAGGGAATGGACCATCGAAGACTTCCGAACTCTCGGAAGCGCCACAATGACAATGATGACACACCTCCTGATGGAACGCGGCATCTATGTCCCGAACTACAGAACTGCAGGCAGTAGCCAAGCGGAAGTTCTCATTGGAGTTATTGCTGCCGATACACTCCCAGAGTGACCTCCCAAGGCCGTGCAGACCTACGCCAAGAACAGGATGTTGAAGACACGTAACGAAGCTAGATGGACCACTGCCCATGTTCCCAGCTTCCCGACGGCTCTATCTTCCCCTCCTCAAAAGCCCGCGTTATGAGGATTATGATATCGAGTATGTGAACTCGCTCAACATGTTTGAGTTCTTAGGAAACGGATTTGATTTGCGCGAGTTTGACGGGCGTGATTATCTTATTACCTTGGTGTTTGGTTGATAAAGATATGCAGACAGATAGACTTGGAGGCTGTCTGCTGATATTGCTGGCACTTTTGGCGACTCTGCCAACCCTGTCGCGCCGCCCTCCCCTCAGCCAACCCACGCCAGCGGTGCCAGCGGCGGCACTGGCTCGTCTGTTTCCAATACGTACAGCGGTACAAGCAGTGCCGTTGAAGACGCAACCACCGCAAAGGCCGTGGCACCAGAAAAAGTGTGTCTCATTGATGCTGACCGCTTTATGTTCCAAGACAAAGTGAGTACTTCAGCTATCCTCTGATATCCTCTCCATCTGGCTTTGAAAACAAAAAGAAGTGCCAAAATGAAGACCATGATCATTCTGAGACTTCCTACAGTTACTGATTCCCCTATCAACCTAGATATTTCCCGACAAGGACGCAGGTGTCGAGGGCGGCAAAATTACCGACGCACGTGCTTACGATCTCAACGACAAAGTGAAAGCGGTAGACGAGCAAATTGGATGGATGGCCAGCCAAAAATCCTACGTCGGCAAAATTCTTGAAATCGCCGATAGTATGACGCCTGAAGAGAGGATAATCCTGTCTAGGGGCGCATCGAGCTCTAATGACAGTCGCCGCCTGAAAAATGCAATGCCAATTGAGGAAGAGTCGATACAGTTGAAAAAGGAATTCAACGAGCTGGATGATGGTTTAGCGGTGAAGGGAATGGAGCTCGCGAAAATCACTTCAGAGCAGAAAGCGCTCGAGGAATTCCGCAACAGGAAGGCAGATGGCGGAAAGAAGTAGCACCAGGTTGGGTTTGTTTTCAAACCTGGTCGCAAGAGAGCTTGGCCAAACAGAGGATATAGATGACTACGAGTTTGGCTTCTCTCCCGATAGGTTCACTAGATCAAGAGCGTAGAATTCCTTTCTCGCGTGGAGGAGAACCTTTTGAAACTCCTCGCTAGATAGTTCCAGTTCCAAGCTGTCTAATTTACCCTGGATCTTTTCGCGAAGCGCTATCCAATTCCGCTCGTAATCAATATCCCCGTCGGGAACGAACAGGCCATTTCCTTTGAGATACTCCGTGTAGCGTAGGCACTGCTTGAATCGTCGCATCGATTTTTCAGCAAGCTCCTTACCGGACTTGCTCGTCACAACTCGCAAGGCGTAATATCTTAGGAGATATGCCTTGGTAAAATATTGTGAGAAGCTCTGATGGGCGCCGAATCAACTCGGAAATTGGGTATCGGAGTAAGTTCGGTAGATTTAAGGGCCAGGCGTGGGCGAGCTCAAGGAGCACACGGCTCTGTGCGTAGCCATCGCAGGCTTTGATCTTTTCAAGCAGCACATCTAGAAATGTGACTGATTCGTTGACATAGGCGACCTTGAACATGAACTCAGCAGTTGGCCCTGTAAGCCATGATGGCAGGGTAGAGACCTCTCGTGGCACGGTAGTAGTCCATTCCCAGTCTATGACGCCGGAAATACGGAGATCATCGTCAATAATTATATTAGGTATATTAGGCCACCTCAGGTCCATAGGACAGAGCACAAATGGCCCAGTATCTGGAGAGAGAAGGTCATCTTTATTCCGCTCGAGTTGATCGATCGCAAACTCTTCGACCTGTATCAGGTGAAGTAGGTGGTCGCTGTAGGGTTGGCGGTACTGGTGAGTAATAAGCGTAAGGTGGTGGTCAATATAGGCCAATGCGGAATCCATGGGTGACGTCGGTAGCAAGTGTGGCAGTCCTTCCACCGCAAGGTCGTTGCCCTGGATATATTGCAGGGGGCCAACAATTGGGTTCGCGCCTGTAGGGTCTTCGGGGTTGGTACGAAGAGACCCAATACGAGGGAATTCGAGCTGATACATTTCGGCGTATATGGAAAGTAGGTCGGAGTAGAAGAGGTTTTTTCGCTCCCTGTCCGCCTCAAGGAGCTTTTCTAAGTTCAGCGGTTCGCCTGGTATATAATCGATCACCATGTACGCATGGCGCTGCCACCAACTTCCTGTTAATCCACGGGCCCAACCATAACCATGTACTTTGGGCACGGGTATTTTGGTGCGTGCACAAAGATATATTCAGGCGAAGTTAGCAATCCAATGCTGGATTCTAGTGAGTGACATAAAGCAGGATGCAAAACCGAGGAAAATAGAATGGCGCATCCGTATGCAACTTACTTTAGTGTGGCAACCTCGCTATCAACCTTGTCCCAGACATTCCATAGCCGCGGTGCATGTGGCACGCGAACTATCCATCTAGTCCCGTCCTCAAATTCAACAAAGAAGCATACATTATAGCTTCCGTGCTTCGACTCCTGGAACTGTTTGCATGGCTTAGAATTATTTAGGCTGGATGCCAGCGAACATATCGCATCCTCCTCGAGAGGATTCCGGAATATTTCGAGCGTGGTCTGCATCTGCTCCCGGGTCAAGCCATAGACAGGGTGAGGAACAGGCGCAGCTGGAGATGTGCTGACCCTAAAGATCCCAGAAGACTCGAGAAATGAAGCGAAGAAACGCGTTAACTGTCGGTTCGGGGGGTTTTCTATGGAACTTGGTTCCGAGGAAGTGTGCAGAAAGAGTAGTTGATGGTATGGAATGTATTGGGTAACAGAGCTTTCACCTAAGACCATGTACGTCCGCAAGTGAGTGTCCTGCGATGGGTACAATTTGTCTATCTGTGATGCTCTGTTCTTGTCTCTTCCTAAGTTCTATCTGGTGATGGGAGCATGATTGCAGGGCTTTTATATGTAGAGGCCCACTTGGTCGGGGCCAGTCCTGCTTACGTGATCTCGCTTTTATTGCTGTCTCGACACTGGCTCTCTTTCTTCAAAAGTCGCGAGATCACGAGTCCTGTCTCCTCATTGTGATAAAACAAAACAAGAAGCAAAACAAAGAAAAATATATGTTGGTCCCTCTCACGACTCTTTTTTTTTTTTTTTTTTTTTTTTTTCTAGGCTCTTTTCACCCATCTTTCCTCCGCGAAGTCGATGCGATTCGTGTCTATCAGGCGTGCTAGCGCATCACATGCCTTCTTCGACTTCGTCATCGCGTCTGCAGGGTTCTCGCTCCCCGCGATCCATTTGATTTCCGCGACCTCGCGTTTCTCATACGCCTGCCGGATCATTGCCAGATCGATCATGAGCCGTTTCCTAGCTGTGGTTCCCAAGCGTGTCACGGCGTCAAAGATGCTCTTGCTGTCATTGCTGGTGCAGCCCTCGTCGGCGGACGACCTCTTCGGGATCGGGCAGGTGCTGCGAGAGTCTGAGGTCGTACCGTTGCCGTTGTCGACAGTCACGGTTACCCAACGGCATCGTCCCGACCCTCCTCGTCTTCGGCGCATACCCCCGGATTTCTGCCGCCTCCGAAGGTCCTGTCGGAAAACAACGTATCGACTGGGGCGAATTGGTCCGGGGGTGCATGGAAAGTGGTGCCGCGTTTCCCCTCGTATGTGAAGGATGTGGTATGCGGCGTGAAGAAAAATTCACCGTGCCTCTCCTTGCTGAGCACTCTCTCAAGAACATCCTTAATAATGTTCTCGCTGCCGTATTGGCCATGGCGGTTTAGATTGTCTGCCACGATAGCCATGGGCGCGGTGAGTGCTGAAGCTTTGAATTCACGGATAAGCTTCTTTTGCAGGGCCCTTTCGCGTGCCAGGGCATCGTGATGGTCAAAGCAGTCGATGCCCTGTGTCACCTGTTTCCCGAAAGCACG
>JADHKT010000194.1:29010-40145 GCA_019925285.1 Graphium sp. VPRI43844 | reverse complement strand
TCTAGAGCATGAGAGAAAGGTGGAGGAACAGCTACAACGCGAGGAAGAAGAGAGAAAGCTTGAGGAAGAAAAGCAAGCCAAAGCACTTGAGAATAGGACAGAAGAAGAAATCCAGTTGACAATTCTTTCAAACATTGAGAAGATTGAGAAGGCCGTAGAGAAGCTTCGTGCTGAGAGATGGAGGAATGTGTCGAGGCAGAGGCACCTTGGGCCCTATGTCACCGTAAAAGATGTGAGGAGGGGTACTGTATCGAACGAAATCAAGCCTGACCCTAACTTACCGAAGCCGCAAATGGCAACTTTAGTTGTAAAGAAGTCTGCACCAAGTAAGTCCTATGAGGCTTCCACAAAATACTTGTATCAGAATCAGAATCAAAATCAACGGAAGGCACAACCAGAGTCTGCTCTCAAAGTCCCAAAGCGTACAAAGGGATCAAGCAGCTCGTGGGTCACTACTTCCTCTTCCTCAAACTACAGTCAGAATAGCTGTGCAAATGCACATGGAGGGCCCTGGGAAACAATCATCGGGCCATCAAGTGATGATCACATGACTGACCCTCCTCTCTGCCCTCTATCTCCTCTACCATCTCTCCCGTCTCTGCCCGACATTGAACGTGTGCCTTCTGGGCCTGACGTGCCCAAGCGCACTTTTGTTATCAAGTCGACTAACCCTTTTGCACCTCCTCGTCCGACTCGTCCGGCTCGCAGCGACAAGTGGATGGAGGCATAAATCATCACTGTTTTCTGTTTTTTGGCTATGCTTCTCGTTATGCTTTATGCTTAACCTTATGGTTCACGATATGCTTTATGCTTACTTTTTTCTGGTTTTCCGGGGTTGGCGTTTTTGATTTCTAAGAAACGGACAAAACAATCACCAAAAAAAAAGATAACTAAACACTTTAAAGACACCTCCTCAGCAAACAACCGCACTATCAAGTGCGAGGTTGATTGATTAGTGGAATTTGATTCAACAGGGTGGGTGCACCAAAAAAAATCACTTGATTTTGGGGGGGGGGACGAGAAGTTAACAAAGATCCCAGAGATCCTGGAGATATTGCGTGGGAAGAAGTTTCTTCAATAGATGATAGATGATAATGATAAATGGTTCTTCTTTTCATTCTTGATTCTCTGTAAATCAAATGTCGTAATCTCTGTAATCATTCGTAACAATTGTTTACCATCGTGTCCATCAGCTCATACCATTCTGGCCCTTATATCGATGTCCAGGTAGATATCCATACAGTCACATAACCACTTTAGCAAGGTTGATATCCAGATAAACCACATATAATTCTTGTAGGCTAGAAGAAAGAAAAACAAAGTACCCTAATCTAGAAAGTCCTCTGCCCCATATGATTATCCTCCTCCCAGATGCCCATTCACGTTGAAATATACAGTAAAATGCAAAGACTGTGCCACAGAACGGCAAAAGCCGAAAAGCCAGAGAAGGAAGAAAAGAAAAATCTGTTTCAAACGGCTGGGAAATCCGTGGCCGAGGTAGTTAGTCTGTAGGAAACATCAACCAGACAGCCGATGCAAGAACGCTGGAGAAGCCCGCATGGTTCTCAGCTATGGAGTACAGGTAACCAATCCCACCAAAACCACTCTGTAGAAAGAAAAGGAAAGCAAAATAAAGTCCCGCCAAGGATCAAACATGGTCTGTTGACTGCCGGGTAGAGTGGGGGTTGCTCGCAGCCTGCCATGACAAAAGAAGGGCGGGAAACACGATGATCCTTTTGTGGGCTCATCGCGGGGCTTCAAGAGCGGGATGAAAGGTTAAACCTGGCTTTTCGTTTCCCTGGTCGGGGATATGTCTGTATGCGGACACCAAGGGCCAGCCCTGCATCTGGTCCAGTCCAACGGCCAACGTGAAGGATTGCCCGAGATCGAGTCCAGTGGCCAGCGAGGCAAAGCTGGATCTTCTTGAAGTTTTCTTGTACTCCGTAAAGGAAAGGGCATGCGCACGAATTCCAGGCTTGAGCCCCGTTTCTAGCCATTGAGCGGATCACGGGATCGCGGGATCACGGGATCACGGGACAGGGCTTGGGGGGATTGTCCATCAGGGTCCTCGCCCAGTCCCACACCGCAGCTCACGATGTTGAATCGTATGCAAATGCCAAGCCGTGATCCCCTCATTCGAACTTACCATCCAGGTTGCCAAGCCAGACGATAAAAAGCTCTTCTTTTCTGTTACGGAGTAGCTCGGTGGACTGGTTGGCTTGGCGAATGTTGGTGAGCCTCTGGGCCAAGACGACATGGTGGGCTGCCATGACTTTGGGAACGAACATTGGGCTTCTGACCAGCCACCAACCAGGTTGACGATGAGAGAAACTAGACGGAATACCCGAGAGAGTCTTTTAATCCCGCATCAGAAGACTTTTCTTCCGTCTTCTTGGATCCCCGAGGGTTTGTCTATATAACCTCATTGCGGTCCGCTGTCTCATCGGTCTGGAATCTGGAATCAGCACTTCACAGACATCTCATTTCAAACCTCAACTCAATCCTTCAACTTCTCCACCTCCCCAAATCGGCAAATCAGCAAATCGGCAAATCAGCAAATCGGCAAATCAGCCTCAAACCTTCACAATGCGTTTCTCGACCATTGCCTCTTTCGTGACGCTCGTCGGAGCCGTCATCGCCGACCCCTTCCCCATCCACAAGTCCTGCAACGTGACTCTCCGTCGCCAGCTTGAGCGCGCTCTCGACGAGACCGTCCAGCTTGCGCAGAACGCCAAAGACCACATCCTCCACGGCGGACGGGAAGACCGGTTTGTGCAGAAGTACTTTGGAAACTCGTCCACTGCCACTCCCATTGGCTGGTATGACCGCATCATTTCTGCCAACCGGACCAACATGACGTTCCGTTGCGACGACCCCGACCGAAACTGCGCTACCCAGGAAGGTAAGGGCATTTCTCTATTTATTTTTCATCGTGTTTTGTTTGCGGAAGCTGACTCGTTCCTCCAGGCTGGGCTGGGCACTGGCGAGGCGCCAACGCCACCACCGAGACCGTCATCTGCGATCTCTCCTACCAGCGCCGCCGCTGGTTGGACTCGGTCTGCGGCCTCGGCTACAACGTCACCGCCTCTCCCCTCAACACCTTCTGGGCCACCGATCTCCTTCACCGAGTCCTCCACGTGCCCACCATCAGCGAGGGCGTCGTCGAGCACTTTGCCGCGTCTCACGACGAGGTCCTCGAGCTTGCCGAGACGAACCCTGCCAAGTCTATTATTGACAGCAACACTCTGCAGTACTTTGCTATCGAAGTGTACGCTTTCGATGTTGCCGCGCCCGGTGTTGGATGCAGTGGAGAGTCTGTGACGTCGAGCTAAATTGTACGATTGGTTTGGGAAATCTATGTAAGGGCACGGTGCGCTGGTTAGCTGGGCGGACACGGTTTATGAAGACATGTTTTTTTTCTTAGACATAAGACTATTGACGTACTATTAATCGATCAGTTGATTGGCGCGTATACATTTGATGAAAGTAAAATATTCGTAGACATCAGTCGTTGTTTTCCTGTGTTCTCTCTCGGCGATTTCTCAGTCTTGAGCTCTGAGACGGGAGTTGTAGCAATTAGCCCAGGCACAAGCAGAATTTCTCAGAGCACCTCAGTGTCCGTACGTCCCCATTGTGGACGTTGGATGTTAGAAAGTTTTCTTGCCCATTTCCTCCTCACAAGCTACGCCTTAAAGTCTGGCCCCTTTCACGCTCGCCAGTTAGACCAGCCGCTCAAGTGGCAAGGAGGAAAACCAAGATTCTTGAATTTCGCTAACATGTCACTGTGTCGTAGTTCCGAGATGCCTGGCGTGAATGGAATTCGTCCAGCAACCTGGAACTAGACCAAGTCTTCGACACAGGGGAAAGAAGCGACCGCTCTGCCATCATCCGACTCTGGAAAGAAAAAAGTCCAGCTCCAGCAGCGCATCGCCCTCTTCAAGCACCGTATGAAAAGTGAAGGCGACTCAGATCCCTCAAAAGAAGAGAGCGTCGCCAACGTCCTCGCGTATTTCAACGAAAGGAACGGTTCGTCGAAGGCCGTGTGCAAGTTCCACTTGGATCACCCGAACGAGATACCAGAGATTATGCATTCCATCGGACATCAAGAATGCGTCGCTCCCGCCATTTCCATCTTCAACCGCTGGGTCGCTGGTGATCCCCAAGTCAAAGAAGGCGATATTCGCAGTCTGTACGATTTTATTGACCGTCACACGACCATGTGTTGCGCTTGTCGTGATCTTACTCTCGACCCAACCCGTCCCATCGGCCTCAATCGTGTCTTTCACAGACGCTAGGTCCCTTTGTTGAACTTCTGGCGGTTGACGTTGTAGTCGGGCATTGGATGGCATGAAGAGTAATTTTGATGTTGTTTCTAGAGAACATGGCATTAGATAAGAACCTGCACTCGGAGAATGAAGTGGATGATGCAATCTAGAAAGTGGCATAGTTATAGCGAAGGGCTTTCTGACCTCGAGGGCTCTTTAATCTGATTGATTTCGCACTGCACGTCAATGGTCTCAACTTGAAGTATCAAGAATAGCCGTTCGGTTAACAGGCTTCTAATTCCATCGAGTATTACTTCCTCCGCTTACGAGCACTAGGAGTACTAGACACAAATGGTTGCCTGGCTAAGCTGGTTCAACGTGATGGAAGTGATGGAAGAGCAATTTGGGTATTTTTGCTAGTTTCAAATTGTCGGGTATTGTAAAGAAGGCAAAAGCATAGAAAGCTCTGGTATATAAAAGAAAATGAAAATGAAAGGCGTCAGAGTCCATCGATTGCTATGGCGGGGGTTAATCATTATGCGTTCCTCCGAGGGCATTCGTCTCAGCTCCCCTCGGTATGTATCACTAGAGAAAAGGCTCTTAGACGTAGACAGAACGCCCATCCTTCTTCCTAATTAGAAACGTCATGACGAGACAGCCCAGACAAACGGCGCAGGCAATGAACTCGAACGCAAAGTCAGCTTGCGCACGAGTGCATCGGCCCTTGAGTGAATTCTGAACGGCCTTGTCTAAGCCGTCCTCCCCACGGTTCCCTCCTGCAAAGCAACCCTCATCTGTACATCCTCCGTTGATGATTTTGTTATTGAATCGAATGGCGCCGGCTTGGTCGCCTCCGGCTGTGCATGAGACACCTTTCATAGCGACGGTAAGGGCCTGTGGTGGAATGGGTTAGCGCAAGCAAGGAGGGGAAGGGAAAAAGGGGCGGATTGGTTGGAAATGGCGAACAGAGGAGGTAAACAGTGACTCACAATTCCTCCAGCAAGCAAACACAGCGTTGCGATGGCATCGGCCACAAGGATGACAATCACAGGGATAAACTCGACGAACTGGACGAGAACGCCAAGGGCGGCAACAATGATGCCCAATGCTCCAGCAAAGGAGCCGAAGCCAGTTTCTGAGGGGACGGCGCCGACGACTTGGTGGCGAGCTAGTGTGATGGAGAGGCCGAGAACAACGGCGGCGGTCAGGGCCTGCGAGCGAAGGATACGGTTAGATTTTGTGCTTGCGGATTGCTTGTTTATGGACTAGTGTGTGTTATTTCTGGCTTGGAAATCTTACAAGACCAGCTCTGGGGCCGAGGAAGATTAGGGAGTGCATTGTCGAGAAGAGTGTTGTGCGTGCGCGCTCAGAGAGACGAGAGGTTTCGAGGGGAAGTGCTTGTGGCCAAGCTCGATCGGGGGTTACGATACGATTTGTCGCAGTGGAAGGTGCATGTAAACTAGATGAGAGAAACCGGAGCCTGAAGAAGAGGGGAGACGGGCAACCGTATATAAAGCCAAGAAGTATGAATAGTCCTAGATTATTAGAGGAGGCAGGAATAGAGCTTGGATTTGGTAGTCGGCAAGCCACAACTCAACGCATTTCCAGGCACCTCCAGGCATCCACCCGAAACTCGAAGCCAAGTCACTGGCCTCCATTTTGTCACATTATTTGTAGCATCGTTGCACTGCCATCCTTTTTCTGGTGTATCTCTCTTGTGTTTCTTCAGGACCCGGTCGGAGCTGGTGTTTGTACGAGAGAAATGTTTGGGCAATCGGGAACTTTTTTTTTCTCTTGGTCCCCTTGGTCCCGGATAGAGGGGCTGAGTCCTTGTACAGAGCAGAGCACAGCGGTTGCTTTAAAACGGTTACGGGGAGAAACAGATTGGACGGGACGTTGATCTTCATCTTCCCTGTAAGGCGATGATGGGCGGGGTACCATATCCCGCTGTTTATTTCCCTTCCGTAGCTTCTCGCTTCATTCGGTGGACTCGATTGCGGTAGAAATGAGATGTGGTATTATCTGGCCGAAGGGTCGAATTATTGCATATTAAGTAAGATTCGCTCTATTATTCCATCTTGCAGACCAACCAGTTACGGAGTAATAGTAGTAGAAGTGAGCAGGCTGGACAGGGCTCGTGTTCAAATTGAGGTTGCCAGGTGTCAGCCAAGAATAGTAATAAGTAATAATACTCCGTAAACTTGGACGTTTGACGGCTGGCCCAAACTACCGGGGCAAACCACCCACCCGCCAAGAGAATGGAGCTTTCTCGGTGGGGCTCACGGCTCACAGCCACATCACATTCCCCACATTACTCCTTACTCCGTACAGCCACCTTTTACGTGTACGTACTCCGTAATTACTTGATGCAGCGCGGCTTGGGCCAAACTCAACTCAACTCGACTCGACAGCTACAAGTAGAATCATATCCCTCCGTCTCGCAAACAGAGAGAAACCTTGTAAACGGATTACTCTCAACATAAAAAACCAAAGAAATCGATAGAAATCGCGGGGTACCTGCCCCTCACATCCCACCATCCCACCATGGTCGAGCCATCTACCCCCCAGTATCTCGCCAATCTAGAATCCCAATTCGCCTCCCTACCCGCCCGACCAAAAAACACCATCCTAGGCCTCCTATTCCCCCAATCCCCTACTCCTTCTTCCTCTTCCTCGTCCCCGCCAACTCCAAAACTCATCTGGATACCCCATGCAAAATCCACAGACGAGGAAACCTCCATCTCTTTCCAATCCGTCAGCGTCACCAGTTTCTTCCCGCCCTCTGCATCTCTCAAGACTGAATTCTCCGATTACAATGTGGTCAAGGCGCGGGATTCACACAGTATGTTGGAGATTTGGCTTCTTGATGAGGAAGGGGGGGAAAAGAATGTCTGCATAGCAGGTCTTTCTGATGGTTCACCAGAGAGGCATTCGTGGCATGGTCCTGTGGTCGCCTTGGCGATGACGAGAGCAACGGGATATTTCGTTGACCCTGGGTCGTATCGCGATGTCTGCATTGCCGACTGTGTAGACATTGTGGACTATTTACTTGGCTTTGAACCACGGCGTGGTGAGAGGGTGAGGGAAGAACTGGGCAAGATGGAGATCAAGACCGAGGCTGAACCTGTGACGGAAACTCCTGCTGAGCAGGTCGCCGAGAGTAAGAGCGGTGTTGTCTACGAGATGTGATGCACAGAAAGCCGGATTTGTTTTCCCAAAAACCCTGTATATGCACCCGAGACATTATGACAAAAAAAACGAATGCAAATACAGACTAGAAAAGTAGAATACAGATCCGTTGAACCAATGATACCATCCAAGACAAATGAAGCACTTCTAGAAAAGAATGAAGAGTGGAAAGGAAACCGAAACCGGCTAATATGACCACCTCAAATGGTATCAACCTCATCCTCATCCAAAAGCCCAACACCACTATCATGCTTCCTCCTCTTTGTATCACCACCAGACCTCCTCGCCAAATTCCCCGCAAAGAGATTCAACTTCCTCCCAACATTCCACCCCGTCGCATTGTCCTCGTTTATCCCATCACCAACCGCCTCGCCATCCTTCAAACTCCGCTTCTTACTCGGCGTATCCAGGACCCCCTCACTCATCTCAAACACTTTTCGCAGTTCCTCGCGGACTTCATTAACCGCCTTTTTACCGCGCTGTTTCTCCTCGTCGACTTTTGCTTTCCACATGCCGTTTTCGACTCTTGTTTGATGTAGCGTTTCGTGCGCTGCGCGTAGGGATTCGTTGACGCGGTCTATTTCCGAGCGTAGCTCGGCCACGCGCGCGTCGCGGAGAGCGAGGGCCTCACCGTTTCGGCGTGCCGATTGTTTAAGTTCGTCTTTCATGGTGTCGAGTTCTTTCCGTAGATTCTCGGCTTCGCCGAGGGCCTTTGCGACTTCGGACTCGAGGTCTGCAATACGGGTGTCTCGTTGCGATACTATTTCTCTGTTCTCGCTCATTGCTGCTTCGTGCACGTCCACGGCTTCACGGGCTTCTTCGTCGATGCGTGTGATGAGAGTTTCGAGTTCTGCCATTTCACGCTCGTACCCGCCGACAGCCCCTCGGAGACGGTCTGTGTCGATTTCGAGCTCTGCGATGCGACTGTCGCGTTCGGCGAGTTGCGCTTTGAGCTCGTCCATGGCCGAGACGCGCGCCGAAAGCATTTGTCGTAGTGATTGCTCGAGAGCGTGGTACTCGTCAATATCTGTCTCGTTTTCGCGGACTCGCTGAGAGAGCTCACGGAGTCGTGTAAGAAGCAGATCCAGAACCTCGGGGCCGTACGAGGTCAAAGGCAAAGTAATCTCTCCTGGGGTGAGGTACTCAAGCTCCAATCGCGCCGTCCGGAATGCGGAAGCCAGTGACGAAGCAATGGCGCACCCATCGGACCCAGGGAAGCCAAGCTTGGTTAACGAGGATGTCACCTCTTGGAGGGCGGCTTTGCGGTCTGAGAGTTCACGCAAGAGGCCATCCACATTCGATTCCAGCTCCTGTTGCTGGGGTAGAACCTCCTCCTCTACACTCGCATCAAGGACAGACGTCGGAGTGCCTTGTTCCAGGCGTTTGGCCAATTTGGAAACTAGAGATGAATACGCCTCAAGGGTAGTCTGCATCTTGCACATTTCCACGTTCAAAGAAACAACCTCCTCTTCCAATTTCTTCTTCTCGCCGTCCCCGTGCTGCGATGTCTGCACTCCAACATGAATTTTTCTACCGCTGTGCGACTGTGGTGGTGTGTCCAACGCACGAGACACGGGAGTCCACGGCACAGCGGCTGGGAACGCCGGGCTTGTTGATGGTGGTGTGGGAAACGAATTCTCTGCCCGTGACCGCCAATTTGAACGGGATGGAGTACTGCAGACGAATTCAGCAGCCGTTGCATCGCCAAACATTTCAGTATCCTCATGCGGAAGCGCTTCGCTGACATCATCGTCTGCAATGTCCGTAATGGGACTCCCGAAGGGATCCCTCGCAGCCAGGGTCCAGTCATACTGGTGCACAGTCTGGTCCGCCTGTGCGTCTTTCAACTCTCGAGCTTCCAGCTTTTGTTTTAATTCGGTGACCTCGTGTTCCAGCTCCCAAATACGTTCCGTGTCAATGATCATTGTCGCATTTCGCAACTCGTAAATCTCGGCGTCGCGGTCGCGCAATGCCTTTCGTAGCCCCTGCAGCTCTTCGCGCGCTTTAACCTGTCTTTTGCGCTGCTCTCGCTCGGCTGATAGAAATTCTTCGCTCAATCCGTTTCGACGAAGACGGCGCTGTACGCGGCCAGTGAGAACCTGTCGGAGGGGAAGGAAAGTAATCTCTCCTGAATCGGGAAAGCCGGTGGGAGGTGTCGGGCCTCCGAGGCTATCCCTTGATGGAATAGGTGTTGATGATGTGGCACGGTTGTGGCGACGTGAGGGCGTGTGAGGGCCGAGGGAGCTGCGACGAACCATCGGGGTGAGGCCAGTGGATGATGGGCTGCGCGAAAGCACAGGACCGGGGTCAGAGAACCGCACAGCCTTTCTCCTTCTTCCGGGAGTTTTTGCGACCGCCGGCGTTTGCGCAACGTTGCTTCTCCTCGGCCGGCGGACGGCGAGGGGTAAATCACTGTTTTCCATAGATTCCTGGTTGCAAGGGCGCTTTAACGCCAGTAGGCAAGTCAGTATCTAACTCTCTGGCTCCCAAGAATGAAAGAGGGCACATACATGTATCCGCCCAATTACTCTTGATTCTATGTTAAAATACAACGACGAAAAGGAAAGCAAAAGGGAAGAAACCTGAGAGAGCGGAAGAAACAGACAGAAAGGGTTCACGAGAGACCAGAATTCTGAAAATATAAACAAACTCAAGAGGTCCAAAAACGCGACCCGGGTCTGAGTGTACGGAGTACCAGTACTTATAACAGCCCGTGGACGTGTCAAGGGTAACCCTTGCACACAGTCAAGTCCAAGGGAAGCTCTTGGGGCGATTTGTTTACTTAGTTCCTATTTTGGCTTAGCTCACATTTAACCCCACCAAATGCCCCATCAAGGCCTCTCGTTGGCGGATAAGTGGAGAAGAGCACTTAAAAACAGAGCTGTTCAGCCAATCATTTTGCCAAGACTCGATCAATTTGGAACGAATCAAATAACGCGGACGAACAGACGACGAACGTGAAGTTCTACATGCAAATACGCTGGTAGGACGCACACATTCCAAAACGTGTCAAGTCAACAAGGAGCTCGGGTCCGACTGAGCTGTTGGGTCGATACTCTCGTCTCAAAGTTCATTGCCATTGGAGGCTCATGTGTCTGGCTCTATTTTCTCGACCTGGCACAGCGGAAGAGAACCCCAAAAGAAACCGAGAAGAAAAAGACAGCATAGTGCAATCACACAGAATATGCACGAGTCCACTCAAATGGCAACTTCTTATCTTATTGACCGAAATTAGATAAAAATCGCATAACAGGTCCGGAAACAATTGGTTCTTGTTCAGCTATGCTGTTGGTTTGATAAAAGGAGAACGAGACGGAAGAGCATAGCCTTGGCTGTAACCAGACACAAAGCGGCCCAACTGAATTGGAGAAAAAGAGTTATGAATGGTGGATAATATTAATAAAAGAATATCACAGGGTAGATCCTTAGATCTATAACCTGACAGCTCCAGAATCCTTCAATGCTTGAATCGGGGGTGCCCGGTTACCCAAAGTTTACCCTTCTATATCCTTAGAATCAATTTCAGCGCCGGCTTTCAAAAGAACCTCAACGACTTCAGGAGATCCCCCGAAAGCTGCCCATGATAACGGCGTGCGCCCCTTATCATCCTTAGAATCAATTTCAGCGCCGGCTTTCAAAAGAACCTTAACAGCTTTAGGAGATCCTCTGCAAGCTGCCCAT
>JADHKT010000194.1:0-28910 GCA_019925285.1 Graphium sp. VPRI43844 | reverse complement strand
GATAGCGGCGTGCGCCCCTCATAATTCTTAGAATCAATTTCAGCGCCGGCTTTCAAAAGAACCTCAACGACTCCAGGAGATCCCCCGAAAGCTGCCCATGATAGCGGCGTGCGCCCCTTATCATCCTTAGAATCAATTTCAGCGCCGGCTTTCAAAAGAACCTTAACAGCTTTAGGAGATCCTCTGCAAGCTGCCCATGATAGCGGCGTGCGCCCCTCATAATTCTTAGAATCAATTTCAGCGCCGGCTTTCAAAAGAACCTCAACGACTCCAGGAGATCCCCCGAAAGCTGCCCATGATAGCGGCGTGTGCCCCTCATCATCCTTAGAATCAATTTCAACGCCGGCTTTCAAAAGAACCTCAACGACTTCAGGAGATCCTCTGTAAGCTGCCCATGATAACGGCGTGCGCCCCTTATCATCCTTAGAATCAATTTCAACGCCGGCTTTCAAAAGAACCTCAACGACTCCAGGAGATCCCCCGAAAGCTGCCCATGATAGCGGCGTGCGCCCCTCATCATCTCTTTCGTTGACTTCATGGATTTTCGATCCTTTCACGATTGTCCCAAGAATCGTCAACATCGCACAGCCTGAGGCGATGTGTACCAAGGAAGCTGCATTCGTGTCTAGCGCCCAATAGTGATCCCGCCAGGTGGTCTTGGAAAGTTGTAGGACTCGACACATTGAATCATTTGATGGTCCGCCTAACAACTCGACAAGGTCATCTTGTACCACTCCCTCGTCGTCACAGATTTTGGTGTGATGAATCCAGTAATTGGCTGCATAGCTGATGAACGGAAAAGTTTTCTCTAGTTCCCCTTTCACCACTCCCTCGGCCGGTTCGCATAATAATGCATGTATACAAATGCGTGATAACTGAAAATGCGCCAATGAATAGACGGATACATTATTCATGGCGCATTCTTGTGACTTGTTGCTGTCAAGTTGTTCGAGCCCTTTGGAGAGTACAAAGTCTTTGGCAGTTTGATGAATGAACTGGATCACGTAAGTCTCAGACGACGATATGACTTCGGCGAGCCCGCAGCTGAGGGTGACAAGTTGCTTCTTCATCTCCTCTCCGCCTTCAGCAAAGTTCTCAGAGCGTTCATACTCTGTTAGTGATCGGCAAGTGCCATTAGGCTCGAGCACCATGGCCCACCGCAGCTCTTCAAGAGAAAGTGGCCGGCGAGCAAACAAGATCCAACGGAAAATCTTTAGCGACCGCTGCTTCTTATTTGCGGCACAGGTATATAATATTCGCTGGTAGAGGTCGTCAAGGTCTCTGGGAATCTCGTTGATCCTTCTTTCAATATCTGCCCTGCTGGCACCTTCACACCTGAGACTCAGGACATCCATTATGACGAGACGAGCCCATATGAACATTCCCGAAGCTCGCTCAACCACAAAATCGCGGGTGAGATACCCCTGAAGAGGGGAGATAGCCAGTTCGTTCTCAACATACCGCTCAAGATCCTTTTTGTTTTCATGCTCGGTGCAAATAACCAGACTGCCGTCATCATCGTGGGTAACAATGGGATATTGACGACAAGAGAAGCATATCTTCAAGGCAGAGCGGGGTATTTGTGAGATTTTCCTGAACCACCGGTAAAGCTCCCTAGCGTTCTGCTCACCACTTTCGTCCAAAGCGTCGACAAAGATGCAAACAGAGCACACGTCGAGCAGCTTCGGAAGACACGACTCGAAAAGTCTCATTAACTCGTTCCGATCCCATTCCCACTTTTCGCCTTGTTTTCCAAGTTCTCGGACTTTCTTATCGAAAGAAGACGTCAGGTCCTGAAGACAGTCGGGGGCTTTCGAAAGCACCTGATGGAGGAGAGACCTAAAGAATCCAAGGGGGTTTTTTTGAAGGTCGGATCCACGGCCGTGGAAGAAGAAACGAAGAACAATTTCTTCATTTCGTGGGCAATAGTGGTTGGCGGCAAATTTAAGCAGTGTTGACTTTCCGGAACCAGGCTTCCCCTTAATCCAGAGAATCTCTCGACCGCTAGTAGCCCAGAGTTTGTACTTCTCATGCGAGGGAAGCCACTTGCAGGTACCCTCAGTCGCCTGAGCGATATCATGAGCGCGGCTATCCATATACATGAAAGAAAGTGACTGAAGGCAGCTGGCTACTAGAGAGCTCGAAATTGTAGCTCGGAGGTCGCTAACTGTGATGTGATGTTAGCCCCAATGCCTATAATCAATAGAACCAATCCACCTACGCCTCGCCAATTCGCTTAGCACTCTCTCGAATCCGTTGTCAGACTCAGACTTGAACCTAACCATGTTTCTATGGTCTGCGTGGATGGAGATCGAATCCCAGCCAGCAACAGTGGCAGAGTTCTTGGGCACTACGGGGACCGTCAAACTTCCAAAATTGAGCTCTTCGTAAAAGAATGACAGGGAAATTGGTCTATTAAGTTGTATTTGTGCCATGGCCATATCGATGAAGTCGCGGTGCAGGGAATCCAAAAGCTGATTGTTTGGTTGCAAGACGTCGACTAATGAGATGTTGCTCTTGGTAATTCGCGGCCATATATGACAGACTTTCTTGGCCCAATCGGCTGCATTAGAGCCGGTATGCGGCGTCCCCATAAACAAAGCGCCTCTTGTGAAGTTGAAAATCGACTGACGGCCGGCGTCCGTTGAATCTCGAGAAAGAAGAATTGTCTTCTTGCACACAAGTCCACCCAAACTGTGCGCCACAAAAATGAGGGGGCGGAATAAGGCATCGCTATCCTTGCGATTTCCGACAAGGTCAGTCAGAAGATTGGAAGCATGATCCCTCAAGGTATTGACCCCTGGGGTTTTCGGTCCGGTCCCGACGACGAAGGCGTTGTATCCGAATGTGAGGAGACGAGCTGTGGGCAGCTTGTTCTTCAAAAGTGTGACAGGCCAAGGATTGGACTTGCCATCCGCAGTCCATGTTTTGTCCCGATCTCCTGTGAGGCCGTGGACAAAGCAAATGTCGACTTTTGCATCGGAAGGGGCGTGCCAGACCTCCAACCCGTTGGGGAAAATAGGAGGGGGCTCTTTCCGTTTTTTAAATAAGCCACGCATGATGGGTTTGTTTGCTAGAAAAGTGGATAAACGACTTCCCGGGTTCGGGTTCTTTGGCTGAGAAATGGGAAGGGGCGCCGAGAATTTGGGCAAGGATGCGAGGTAGAAACCCTTCATTTGAACCGCGCGAGCCTGGTCAAGACCTGGCCTGACCACGTCAGGGCGAATCTAGCCAATGAATCTAGCCAATGAATGCGCCTCTTTCTTTCCAGCCAATCAAGACCTGTCAAGGAGGCAAATCAATGAAAACGAATCAGATGACAACGATAGTATGAGAATATGAGAATATGAGAATATGAGAATACCAGGACTGCTTGCAAAGAGAATGGTGGACAACTTGGCCCTTATGTTATGGGTGCGTGCCTAGTTCGTGTCTGGATCTATTTTGCGCCAATTGGTTCCGTTTATTCCATATCACAAGCCTGTTCATTTTTATCAGTAGCCTATCTCTACTGGATCAAATCGAATCAAATCGTTGTCATGTCCGACTCACGACTTGGTACCACTCGCAAAAGTAGGTCAATTACGGCCAAGGTCTCTTCGCACTCTCCATACTTTGGACCCAATCGGCCGTTTTTCGTTCGCTTGCAGCACTTCGACCCAAGGTGCTGTCGGCTGGTCACCGTCTCTTAATAAGCCGCCATCATCCTTATCTAGGCCATCGCCATCAGAGTCCTCCTCCATGGCTTCTATGGAGTCATCAACATCTCCATCCATTGTCACATCAGCACAGAATCGCTCGTAAAGGTCCTCCGAATACGCCCATGTCGGTGTGTCGAAATTTCCATGCACAAGCACGAGCGAACGCTTACTCTTCTTCACTTCGTCAATGGTGGCCTGTGGTATGGGCGTCAGAATCTCGAGACAGCGTGTCTCGGTGTTGACGCCGCGAACTAGAACGAGACCTAGAGCATGGCAAAACTTTGGATCGAGCCAGCGACTGTTTGAATTCTCAATGACCGGAAGGCCTTCGGGCGTATAGGATACGTCTGAATCGAGGAGACCACGCCTGCTGTGCCGGGTTTCCGCATCATCCTCGTCAATGTCCATGTGGCCATCCTCAGACCCTTCGCCAAACCTCCCAAAAGCCTTCGGTTCTTCAATCTCGACAACGGCTAAAGTGATGCCATTGATCGATTCAGCAATCAAGTCCAGTGAGGGTTGGCTTTCGTAGCAGACAAGTCCAAAGAAGCCCCGATCATCTCCAGCATATGCGACCTGCCATGGCACAACGTGTGATAAAGGTGATGCGTTCCATGACAAATGTGACGCCCCAAGGTCAGAAATGTGGAAATATGACAAGGTTTGCATTGACCGGAGATGCATTGCATTGCGAGAAGTGTTTTCTGTAGGCTGCGAAGGGAGTGCTGAGAACGCAAGAGAGGCATTGGCTGTTGCATCCTTTAAAGAGTCGACGGTCTCTGCAGGTCCGTCTTCGGACATGTACACGACTTCGCCAGGACGCAGTCGGCTAATGGCAGATACGAGGAGGTCAAGGCCGGTGCCAAGGATCCAGCCTGGCGTGTTAATGATTAGAGGCACGCCGCGTAGGCTCCTGCGGTAATGATCGTAGAGGTCGAGAACACACTCCAAATAGAGCTCGGGGTCACCTCCAGGAGATGTATCCGCTATGGCGTGGGAACGTACTAGAGTGGCAGATTCATTGCTAGGCCACGGGTGTCCAAAGGATGGACCGATTTGTAGGCCCTGCAAGTGAACTAGCGATATGAAACCGGGCGGTGAATACTCGGGTTGCCCAGGGTCGAGGTCGAGGACAGCGACACCTTTTACACTTCGCCTGCGGTTTGTTGTTTTCGAGTTTTGCATTGTGGAGAGTAAACGGTTGGTCAAAAGTTGAGTAAAGGTTGACTTCCCCGACGACTTCGGGCCACACACAAGTACGCTTAGTGGGCTTCGTCCACCCTCTTCGGTTAGCCTAGCAAGCGTCTTGTTCCATTCTGGAGACGACTGTAGAGGCTGGAACACCGCGCCTCGTTTTGGCAAATCACTAGAGGAAAATACCTGGAAGAAAGGGACCATGTCAGCATGAAGTCGGTATGACAACGATATTTAAAGGTAGCATCGTGCACTCACGATTCGGCAAGTTGGCCTCTTACGGCTCTTTGCTGTCGGTGGTTGATCCTGGCCTAAGAAAACCCCCTTGAACAGAGGGGATAATTTTCCGAGACCACCCAGGGAAGGACTCGACGGGTCAGGATGAAGCTCGAGTGTTGTCTTTTCTATGCAACGGATAACTGGAATTGCGTGGCAGAGCGGAGCATGGACCCAAGTCAACTCTTGAGAAGGTTTGATAATAGCCCCAGCAATGGTAGCCTCGCCTTGGATAACCCGAAGGCCATAGCTACCGACCGCTGAGAAGCGCTAGATTTCGATAGGTTGTCAGAGCCACTGCAAAAAAAATTAAGGGTTGGGCGATCGACTCATAAGTTCGAAAATAAAGAGTTCTGGGTAGACTTTACCTCTGGGTCTTCCAATCGTAGGGTAATCACGCCATCGACACCGACCTTGAAGTTGGAAACATTGGGCTGAAAAGTTGCAAAGTTGGCAGTTTGTTCAGACAGGCTTGGTTCCGTGATTCTTATGTTAGATCTCCCATGTTCCGTAGACTTCCTTTTGGACGGTGTTCTCGGCGTTCCCACGTCACAAAATAGTGATGGGTTGCTGGGGAAAAGGTAAGTAAATTCTCACCTGTATCTTTGCTTTGGTCTTTTCTCTTCTGAATTCCCCCCCTTGTCGCCCTCGTTCTCCTTTTCTCTCTTGTCCACAACACCACCCTCAGTATTTGATGACGCTTCCTTTGTGAGAGTATGTGCCCCTCCATCCCCTTCATTTACCTTGACAGCTGACAAGGCTATCATGGTGCCACCAGATCCATCATCACCATCACTGGTGTTTCTTGTCTTTCTCTTTCCATTCTGTGTGCTCTGGACCTGTTGCGCCTCAGGTTCTATCTTCCGTTGCAGTCTTTGGCGAGCAGCAAACGCACTCATCACTGCAACCCGGTAATAAGCCCAATTTTATTAGTCCAATCGACTCAATCGCTATTAATGGGTTCAGGGCGATCTAGGTATGTCTGCCTGACCGAAATAACTCACCAGGCGCCGGAGAGGGATTGGCATCAGCGGCCTCTACTCTTCTTCGTTTTGGGGCCATCTTTCTCTGGAAGCTCAAGACAAAAGCCCAAAACCTTTGCAAGCTAACAATATATTTATCTGTACTGGCAAAGAATTGGTAACACAACTCCAATGCCTGCACTGGATACTGGACCAAGCTCCAGCAAGGAGCTAGGAGAGCGAGAAATAGAGCGAGAACGAACTGTGTCTGCCGCAATATGATGGCATACAAGCCCCCTTCCCTTTCTTTTTGTTTCTTTTTTTCTTTTTCTTCTCTTTGTTCTTCTCTTTGTGCTTTTTTGTTCTCTATTTCTTCTTCTCCTCTGCAGCTGGAATTGTAGCCTGACAAGAGTCCAAACAGGAGCAACAATACGAGATATGAAGTTGGCAAGACGCACCACCACAGCGAGGCTCTCAAAAAAAAAAAAAGGAAGGAAGGCCAAAGGCGGTAAGAAGCGCTAAACCATTTCTGGCAATATTTATGCACGAAAACAGCCATAGCGCCAAGTGCGCCCCATTATTTTGAGCTTTCATTATTCTAATCCTGTTTTTTTTTTTTTTTTTTTTTTTTGCACAGACGGCAGAAAAAAATCGATAGTGCCACCTCCAGGATTATCACCTTCGCCTGGAAACCTCAGGTTGATCCTACGAAAATCAGCCCTCGGCCCCAGCCTACACCTATACGGCCACTCCAGTCAATTTTCTTCACTCCATCTGTCTACAGTCGAATTTCCGGCTCGGCTCGCTTCAATTCGTCGACTGCCCAATCTTCTCGTGGCGCTGGAGCTGTCCGCCCCTACCCGAACAATCACTCTCTCATTGGCGTTCTCGGCAAAATGGCCAAATTCTCGACATTACCTAGCAAACCCGCTTCTGCGCGGGCCAATTCAGACTCCAAGTCGAAAGATAGCACTCTCAAGGGAGGTGTCAAGTCCGTTCTCGGCCTCGCTGCCGCCAGAAACAAAGAGGATATCGATGGCTCAGACACCAGCTCTGCGAGCAGTGATAGCGGTAGCGACGATGAAGGCGACCTTGACATGGATCTACTCAGCGCTAGGACAGAAGGCAAGTCTCTTGATGTTTATAGCGATGCTCTTATCACCCCCCGTTGCTGCGCCCGTTTGAGAGAGGACGAAATTTCTGATAACGATCATGAGCGCACAGCTACCCTCTCTAAAAAGCGCGACGAGAAGCCCACTACCCTAGCCAAGAGGACAAACGGAAAGATTGTCCCCGCCGTGAAGACCGAGATTGAAGCAAGCAGCGACTACGAACAGGAGGCCGCTCAGGGTTCCAGTGAGAGCAGCGACGAGAGCGAGAGCGAGAGCTCCGATAGCTCCGATTCGAGCAGTGACGAATCCGACACAAAGACCAAAGCGAAGGCTGCACCGTCGGCCACATCCCGCGCTTCCTCCGCGGAATCCAAGTCGAGCTCGGCCAAGACGCTTCCCAATGGCGCCTCCAAACCCTCCCGCGACGACTGGCCGCATTCTAGCGGTGAGGAGGACGACAGCGACTCGAGCAGCGATGACGAATCGGAATCTCAAGCTCGGAAACCGAAGGTTCCTGCGCAGGCGAATGGAAAATACACAGCCGCTGTGGGCAAGGATGATTCCGACACTAGCTCGTCTTCTGACGAGGGTGAATCGGAAGAGCAAGAAGATGTCGCCCATTCATCAGTTGTCGAGGAGGACTCGGACGAGGACATGGCTGATGAGTCAATGCATATTGCCGACCGTATCGAAACTAGCAATGCCGTCCTCCCACAGACCTTGGACGGAGGCTTTTTCCTCCGAAAGTCTGTGGATGACAACCAAGTCACCGAGTTCTTCCGCCAGGCCAATCTCGAGGGCAAGCAGGTTCTGATGCTCAAGGTTCCCGAGTCCACGGTTGTGACCGCCCGTCTCGTCCACGAAATGGTTCTCCAGGGTGCGCAGTCTTCCTCCCAAGAGGGCGCTACCTTTTCGGTAGACGGACAGTCGTACTCTGTACGCGCAGACAAGGCTGCGCGGTCAGCCTCCACTCCTCTACTAATTCCCAGTGCCGATGGCACTCGCTACGAATCTGGCAAGTCATTTCAACACCCCCTACTATATAGCATGATTTACTAACAGCAATAGCTATGCGCCAAATCGACCTCACCCTCCAACTCTCGAAAGAAGCAGAGCTCACCAACACGATGCCAGCCGAGCCGCGAGCACAGCCAAAGGGCCCAATCTCACAACCTCCCGGCCTCCGTGCTCGCTATCTTCCCCTCGGTGTCTACGAACACGGCTCCAGCCCCACAGCTGTAAGCGATCATGAAATGGCCGTCGAACGGGTCATCGAAGCCACGCCAGAGCCCGAGCCCAAGAAGAAGCGCAAGCACCGCGCCGATGCCGATGCTGAAGCCGAGGAACTCAAGACGCCCAAGAAGAAGACCAAGAAGCACGATAGCAGTGCCGTCATTGCCTCGTCTCAGCCGGAAGAGGAACAGTCCCTCAAGAAAAAGGACAAGAAGAGCAAGAGGGCACAAGAATCCGAAAAGTCAGTAGACATCGGCACCGCCAATCCCGAAACACCAAAAGACAAGAAGAAGAAAAAGGACAAGAAGGAGAAAGGCGACAAACCCGCCGAAACGCCAAAGAACCGCGTATCCCCAGACAGCATAAACCCCACAACCCAACTCCAAAATGAAACCGAACAACGCACCAAACGCGTCCGCATCGCCGAACCCCGCGCCTCGAGTCCCGAACTCGGCTCAACAGACAACCCAACAAAAAAGCACCAACAAACCCCTGTGCCCCTCCCCACTCTCGGCCAGAAACAAACCCCTTCGACATCTCAGTCTCCCGTTCCGGTACCAACTCCCAAGTCCAGCCGCAAAAAGAAGGCGAACGACATAGTTTGCGGTTCCTCGGCCGATTTCGACATTGATTCTTCAACGCCGAGAAAGCAAACTCCTGTCCTACCGCCTCGCATCCCTGGTATGAAATAAAGGTGCTACGCAAACATCAACGAAGCTTTTTGATTTGATTTTCATGTGCATTTCTTGTTAAGGATGGGATAGGAAAAGGATCGCGGAGTCGTCTACAGGCGTCTTTGACAGGTGAAAGTGAAAAAGAAAAGATGGAAAACCGGAGACGGGGTTACTGAATACAAAAAGTGACGAAGAGGGATAATATATCGATGGCTGACCTTTGATTTTGCATGGTGTTGTTGGACACCTTTTCGCCCAAACCAAATAGGAAAGCAGATCTTTCGAGGATTTTTGTTTTTTAGTTTTGTTTTGTGGCTGTTAGATTTACTTGCATTCGGCCTAGATTTCTATGCTAGATACGATATCCATGATTTTTTTTTTTCCCCAAGTCTTCTTAGAAGGATTATGCAGAGCTCTTCTGTACAAGTCGAGGTGGAAATTTGTCGCATGTCTACAATGAGCCGGAGCAGAAATGCATCGCATTACACTGCCAGGCTCCTCGACACAGCACCAAACCACCTCGGCTAGCAGCTTGGTGACAGTCATGATGAAAGGGTCAAGGAAGGGAGCTGTCATCCCGAAGAGATGACAAGCTCACTCTCTTTGGGGGAAAAAGTTCTTGGCCTCACTTGCTGTCCTCTGCCAACTTGCCTCCTTCTACCCATCAGATGACGGCCAGACTTCGCCTTGGCATTCCTACGAAAGTGCCTCCCTAACATGGCGGGTCGATACACTCCAAGAATCGCTTCAATGGGAGAGCCTAGAGGCACATGGATGGATAGAAGGAAGATCAAGCGGCGAGAAGGGGAAATCACGTAAAATGACGCAAAAAGTGGTATATTGGAAAGATTGTCAAAAGAGATCGATGATATGTTTATGAAGAATGAATGAAAAGAAAAATGATGTCCTTCCCCTAATATCTTCATCCTTGGGAGTGCGACAAGTATTTAGTGGCACAGCAGGTGGCTCAATGTGGCGCAGGATCCTGCTTCCATGCTCAACAAGTCACATCAATCATCCAATTTACGAGAAAAGATATGTGGAAAAGAGAATATTTTATTTCATCTCGTCAATTATCCTATCAAGGCGACTGACAGTTTCTTGTCCTCTTCGCCTGAAGTAACGAACGGTTCGAGATGGAACATTTCCCTTTCCTAGACCCAGGGGAGTTCCAGAAAACACCACCACACAATGTTGACAGCCGCCCAGCACCGTCTCTTGTAATCTGCAACTGTGGCGCTTTTTAGCTAGCCACCATTTGCATCAGGTACTGTTGCAACAAAGGGAACTCAGCGTCCAATCCCCAAGCCATACCCAGACCGTGTATATTATTACCGTCCAGTTTCATCAGAACCCTCCCCTGCTCTCCCATCCCTGTCTCCTCCACGGCCTCCGCCCCCGCCTTCTATCGTATTATCGCGGTGGGGTTGGGGCACCTCTCGGCGCGCGTGAGCGCCTCGTTTTGTAAGCGAATGTCGTTCAAATCGTGTCGTTGTATCCACGTTCTCTTTTCTTCGTCCCTCCCACAAAGAATATTATGATTAGGTGCTCGAGACCGATGGAGAGAGTGGACAACCTCTCTCGCAAAATAACAGAAAATAAAATAAAAAATCTTTGTCCACCCAGTTCAGTGTCGTCGGAGCGGTGTAAACAGACCGTAGCATCGGGTGTTGCGGTTGTGATCGTGGGAGGGAGGGCGATTGTGGGCACTTTCAAGGGCAGCACAGGCCAAGAAAGTACGGCGGATCGTATCAAAAAGTGTTGATGACTCAAAGTTGCAGTGCTGCGCTATGCAATGCTGATGACTCTATGCGAATCCAAAATATGATGTAAAGGAACAATTCGAAGCGAATGTATATGCCAAGCAAACAGACCATGTCAGGTCACTGACAAAAAGGTTAAAAGGGGGATATTAAATATAGTGATGAACAAGAAGTCTAAAAGTGTATAAAAAAGGTGCCACAGAAAAAAAGTAGCGAGAGAGTTGCGGCGGTGTAGGACAGAGTATGAATTACAGGATGTGTAAATATCATGCCCGTTGGTGGGTTAGGCAGATATCGCTCAGCGATCGCCTTGGAAAGGTGAAACCCGTTCCTTTTCAAAAGGAAAAGGTTGGCTGTGCATTCGATCACTTGATGGCAATGACCTCACTTAAAGGGGCACTCTCGAGCCAAGGTTGTTGGTAAGATGAGTGCGTCGGGAAGATGCCGTCCTGGAGAGTCTCGTCCGTCAGTGCCGGGCTTGTGCTGCCACTGCCACTAGCACTTCCTAGTCCGCTAGTCGAGAGGATACTGCTTGAACTGCTGTCAAGGGTCCATTCATCGCTGTCGGTTGCCGGGCGAGGTTCGATGAGGCCGAGGGCGTACGAGCCGAACTCCTCGTCGAGAATCGATGTGCGGTTGCCGATCTCCACATAGTCGTAGTCCCATCTGTTCGTCTTGTCAGCCTGGCGGCGAGGGAGCCACCAAGCGCGGGTGGTGTAGTAGAAGGCGGCCGAAATGAGTCCACCAGCGACGAGATCGACTGCGTAGTGGTGGTTGAGGTACATGGTCGACCACCAAATCCATCCGACGTACATGGCGAAGAAAGCCTTGTAGCGGGGGAAAAGGTAGCTCATGAAAAGAGCCTCAAGGACAGCATTGCCCGAGTGGAGCGAAGGGAAGGCACCGAATGGCACGGGCGCAGTCGAGAAGCTGGTCGTGTACATGTCGACACCGAGAATGGCATCCACACGCGCCAAGCCAGCGGGTGAACCCGACATGCCATAGGCAGCAGGGATCAAGCCGTGCTCAGTCTCGTACCAAGGTGGCGTGCAGGGGAAAATTAGTTGGATCGTGACACCCAAGACGTTCATCCAGCCAAAGGCCCGCGCAAACGCTGGAGCCGAACCGGGGGCACAGAAGAGGAAGATGGCCGCGGTGCAGATGGCGGGAAGACTGAAGTGAAGAATACCGTAGGGCAGCCAGGCGATAATGTCCAGAATAGGGTGGGTGTGTGCGGAGAGGATGTTGGAAAGATTGGCGCCATAGAGGACATTTTCCAGGGCAGGGAGGACGCGGACCCAAATGTGAGGGCGGTACTCGACAGGGATGTATCTGAGGATGTCAATTAGCAAGGGCTCGCGGTTTGGCCCGAAATGCCAGCAAGAGTTGGAATAAGACCCAATCAGGGCTCCCTACAGTCACTTACCGGCTAGAGAAGAAGTAAAGAAGGTATGTCCAGATAGGCAATCCAGGTAAAAAGAATTGCCTAGTAATGGGCATGAGGAGAAGTAGGATGCCGCCGAGAACGCCAAAGGTCTTGAGGAATGGTGCAGAGGGAGAAATGCACAGGCTGAACAGTGCTAGGCCAGCGAGGAAAACATAGCTGACGTCCAGAAGCGACCACCGATGTCTGCGGAGAGCGCGGATCGAGTGGAGCACGTTGAAAGAGGTCTGGAGGGCCGTAACACTGTCAGGACCAGAGTAGGCAACGGTGTGCGAAGGGCGACTGCGCTGGCCGCCAACGCGATACTTGCGAGGGACGGGGTTTAATTTGGCAAAGTTCATCATATTAGGCAGCTGTAGAAGCTGCAGTTTTGACTGAAGGATGGTGGTAAAGTCGTTCATGGTGAGACCCGGTACGGAAGGCATTGCGAGTGATGATGTTGTGGGATTGAGGAAGGTTGGAAGCGATGCCAGAGGGTCGAAAAGGTTTTGAGTTGAATTACAAAAACGGCTACCGAGAATACATACGGGGCGTTTCGTGAAGGCGCAAAGAGACGGTGATGGAGGAAGGGAAGGACGCTCGTCGATCGTTTGCCCCTACAGGGACGGTTTGGCTGGACGATCTGAACGGAGTTCGGTGCGTTGCTGTGTTTACGACAGTCCGGTCAAGCGATGGCACAAAAACAAGCCTCTCTCTCAAGCTGCGAAGAAAGTCTAAGGATAGAAATGACTCGTTGGGCGGGTTGTTTCGCAGGTAACGATAGATCGATTGGCTTGTCGGGAAAAGATGATCGAAGCCGAAGATTAATCGTCCAATGTCTAGGAATTGTGATTAGACAACACACTACTTGGGCTCTTGCGACGGAATATGGCGTGTGCAGGCGATTGAGAGCTGATCGAGGGGGAAAGGGTGACGAAGATGCGACAGCTTTGTGTGGCTGGCGATCGAAGGTGATGTGACGGTTGGTGGAGAGAACAGTCGCGTGGCTGTGTAGACGTACAGTGAAGAACCAACCCCGAAGAAAAAAAAAAATAAGAGGATGTCCAGATGCAATGATTGACAGATCTTGATTAAGGTTGGAGGTGGAGGGCGAAAGGGCGTGGTCGAGACGAGACGAAGGAGAGAGGGGGGGTGAAAGTGAGAGAGAGAGAACAAACCAGTGAGGATCGAGAGACAAGGCGAGATAGATATTAAGGAGGCCTTAGTTGAAGAATGGGTTTGGTTTCCCGCTGTGCGTTAGCATTGGTCTCGTGTCTTGGGGCTCGGCACAGTACGGAGTATGATTACGGAGTACATTAGTACATTTTTTGGCCTTCAATTTTTTTCGCTTTGCTGAGAAACGGGGTACAAGCGAGGTACAAAGTGCCTAGCCTGGGTAGGCGACCGGGATATCGAGATAATAGTACGGAGTAAACGGACGCTAACGGGGTCCGCAACAGACCGATTACTTGCGAGGTATCAGCATGTATTTAATGTACTACTTCGGCCCATGCAGTACGGAGTAGAGAGAAAAAAAAGAAAATGCTCTCCAGGCGACGGCGAAAAACATACAGACTAGTTTGAGTTGACTTTTTAGCTATACTACGGAGTACAAAAATCAAGGCGCTCGACGTCAGGAGCAAAAATATTCACCGCCCAGGTATTTCATTGTGAGTGCAGGAGACACGACAGTTGAAAGATGAAGCAGAAGGAGCCGCTGTTAGAAGACAGCACCTCATAGTTTACAGGAGGTCGCAAGGGTAATGGGCCCTGGGGACTGCGGATATTGGTCTCGACGGGGCCTTATTTTTACTCGGTACAGGTACTGAAATTCGGTTGTTGTTGCATTGTTAGGGATTGTACGGAGTACTGACGAAATTGGCGAGTTAATGTATCTCGTCGGTACCTTGTGGGTACCTCGCCAAAACTCAAATCTTACAGCGATTTGGAAGTGCGCCAGCGCTCTCATGTTTCTGAAATAGTGCCGCCAGGTGCACCATCACATCGAACACACCACCACAACACCACACAGGCCTTGCATTGGCAGGGGGGTCTTCAGCGGTTCAGTGGAAAGGGTTCTTGCGATCCTTCGTTTCGGTTGGGCATCACGGTTTTGGAGGGTTGTACCGTTGTGGGGGATCAGAGCCATGGGCCCTTTTTTTGCTCTTCTTTAATTTACCAACACCCCACAAGTACTGGGTACTGGGTACAAGGAGTCTCGAGGGCGGGGCCCTGCTGCCTGGCCGCCCCTCCACTCTAATTTCGCAGCAAAAGCGAACAAGCCGGAAGCTGCGGATCATGGGCTGGGCGGAGTACTGGGTACAAGGGAAATTGGCTTATTATTTGTCGTTTTCCTTGGGTTCGAGTTCTCTGGGAAATGCTTGTATTACAGGGGGCTGGCTGGCCAAGATGCTAGTCAACTTAAAATTACAACATTCCACCGACAAGCTCTGGATTCTTCGTCTCGGATTACATGATCTGGCATCGCCAAGAACTTCTACAGAATATTTTTGAATGGTCGTACGGCACGTTGCAGGGCAGTTGGCTCATCACGATGGGCAGGTTGAGCAGGCTGAGAGGCCAGGGAAGGAAAAGTCCGGGATAATAGCGTGTTGCGGAGGAGGGACGAGTCCCGCGGTCATTCGCGCCCTGCTTGCACACCATACTCCCGTAAATAAACTACTACCAGCGTGCTGGATCAGGAATGATGGATCAGCCCAGCACGGCGGCAGTACCATCGGGCTGTCATGTCCATGTCCATCTGGAACACGGAGTCGGAAACGGAGTACGGAGTAGGTAGTAGGTATTACTGACTGACTGTACGGAGAGTACTCCAAGTTGTCACAGGACTTTGGTGGAGGGCAATGCGAGTCTGTTAGCCCTGTGATGACGACCAGAGGCGCCGCCACGTGTGAAATTCAACGCGGCGCCTGGCAAGCTCATGACGTATGGCAGCTACGTCGTCGCCGTCAGCCAATTCTTTAGCTTTCTGTGGCTATATGTGCAAATAGTGTTTTGTTATGCTCGTGCAAAGGGCAATACGGAGCGAGTGATTTATTCATGTTGAATTCTCCGTATTTGTGCTGGTCTGTTTCCGCGGAGGCAGTAATACAGGCGGGTGTGTCGGGGCACACAAGGTCAAGACTTTTAGGGGACTTGGAACACTGGAATCACGAGACAAAGAAAAACCCGAGACCCGAAACGAAAGAGCAAATGTACTGCCAAAGTGCGGAGCGGAGTACACCACCATAGCACCATGGGCATTACTACTTATTCAACTGACCAACACTCAAATTCCGTGCTGCACATCACTCACTGACCCCATCGATATGCAGTGGCGACGCATACCGCGATCGAGTTGTCCAATACCCACACAAGCTTTGAACTCCACTAACCCAGAACGACACACCGCTCCAATTAGACTGCAGGCGGCAGAAAAAAAAAGAAAAAAGCACATGACGGTTGCAGATGGAGATGATGAGCTTTCTGAAGAGGGGATGAGGGGGGGGTGGTCAACATGTCAAGAAATCACAAGGCCTGAGTCAGGATAGGCAATTTGTGCCAAGAAATGAATGAAATGAAATCAAACACTCAGCTCTCTTGATCTGTCCTCCCGTCATCTTATTTATTGCCGAGCCATTGTGACGAGGAAATAAAGGGGGCGATAGGGAGAATAGTAGTAGGTACGGTACCCTCACGGTAAATCACAGATGAACATGCAGCATAAGCATAGGACCTTTAGTTTAACAGGGGGTGTTTGGGTGGTAAGTTGTTGCAGTAAACTAGTTTACTTGTAGTACTCTCCGTCTCCGTAGAGTAGCAACAGCAAGCGCCCTACAGCCACGGCTGCGCGGACGGGAGTTGAGGCAACCAACCCATCGCCACCCCCATCGCCCCGTCATGGACTTTTTGCCTCTGTTTTTTTTTTCCTGCTCGTTCTTCTCGTAGCTTATTTGAACGTGATGGACCCACCAGTCTTTGCTTTTGCTTCTGCTTTTTATCCACTTCATCTTCCTCGAGAACCCCGTCCTCCCACGCTCCTCCCAATCATTCCCCTGAAAAGGAGCGCGAAACGAGACTAAGGCGTGCAACAATCTCACACTAATCTACATTCGGATAGTTCTGTACGTAGTTTGATCAGGTAAATTTCTCTTCTTTTTTTTCCCCTTGCACTTTGTTCGGTCCCGCAGACGACGTCATTGGGGTTTTTGGGGGGGAAAGTCTTTTCTCGGAAAGCTCGGGATACTCTGTTCGCATTAAGGCTCGTCTAGATACACTTTTTTTTCCTTCTCTTATGTAGTTCCTTCTTTAAGGAGGGGGGGTCCTTCGAGAAGAGTTGCAAGATTGGGATTTATGCTCTATTTAAACGCAAAAGGCGTCAAGGGAAAAAAAAAGCAACGAAAATTGGTCTGTTCATTTGAGAAGTTTGAGGCATCGAAATACCAACTGACGACAACTGCCCGTGAAAAATCACACCACCAATCTTTTACCGCATTGCAAGCCAAAGATAAGATGCAAAGTATCAATTGGGGAAAACAGAACAAAAAAAAAGAAGAAGAAGAAGAGGGCCTTGGTCTAGAAGGGTCTTTTACACCGTAGTTGATGTACACTAGTCCTTATGAACATCAACATGGCGCCACCATTCCAATTTTTGACGACCGTTGCACCACTTTGCTGGGGTAACCATCACAAGGCTTGGAGAAATTGAAGAACCAGGGAGAAATGGAAAAAGAAAAAAAGGACCAAGACGGGCGAATGCACATTCGAAACAAAATATGCAGGAGAAAGAAAAAAAAAGAAGTCACCAGCCACACCAAAGTCAACATGTCACCATGATCGTCACAAAAGTCGAGGCTGTCCAAGTGAGTGCGAGAAAACAAAGAAAACGGCCTGGCCCAGTTTCAGCTGGTATCTTGAGCGTTGCACTCGTTTGAAAACATGCACAGCACAGACCACGGGTACGGGCACGGGAAAATGAACAAAGCAATGTAAACTACTCCGTAAACTAAACTACGAGTACCGAGTATGCAAAGGGTAAAAGTCCGATGGGCGGTGTGTTGGCCAGGCCCTGGTAAACTTTGATAAGTCAAAAGAATAGCTAATAAACTAGTAGTAGTTTGCATGTACGGAGTACGGAGCAGACTAAACTAAACTACTACTCCATAGGTGGTTGCATGGCAGGTTCTTCGGCGGCGTCGGGGTTTGGTTTTCCCCGTCTTCTGCGACTCTCGGCTCTGGGGGTAAAAGTAAAAGTAAACCCGTTTTCTCACCTGACGATTCCGCATTGTCGCATCGGCCTTTTCCGCTGCTTTCCTTGGCGGGGTTTGAGCTCTTCTTTTTTTTTCTTCTTCTTTTTCTTCACTTTCTATTAGGGAAATGACCTTGTCAGCCACAGTAAATGGCAATACGGAGTACAGACGGAAACGAAGCATTGGCCCTCTCATTCCTGTGGTGGTGCGCCCCCCCCTCTTTTACAGTTGTGGCTTGTAGAATAGCGATCGCCAGAAATGCTCCCCCTAAAAAGACTCCTTTGGCCCTGTAAAGCAAATCACAGAATTAAGCGAGAGATCTCACATTTGCCCTCCTCGGCCTAATGTACGAATGAACTAGTATACCTCGTTAGGAATTTTTTTTTTTTTTCTTCTATTAACTCCATAAACTAAGATATTGAGGATTTGGCATGTCTTTGGAACCTGACTAGCAGACTATTCTGTATTCTGACATGGGCAAGGGCTCCCCATCATTGGCAAGGTTCCACATTTGGTTCCACGGCAAAATTTTACAAGATTGCTTCCCCCCCCCCTGACACATCTGATTCTTCCTTCGTACAAGTAAAATATTGTTGTTCCTCGGACTAGCCCGTCGGTTTCTTTCTTTTTCCGTTAGCCCAACTTTTACTCCCCACGATCGCGATTCGTAAGGCCTTATTAGTACTACTTGTACTCCGTATGAACGGACGGATTCGGAGAATGGATTCGCTTCTGGAATGTGCAGGATGGGAAGTGGGTTTCCTTCCCGCTTCATCACGTGTCGCAATTTGCATGCTTTTCTCTCCGACGATGCCGGGGCTGTCTTCGAGAGAGAACGCTCGTAGCATGTCTGCTTTCTTCACCGGTCTCTAGAAGCAAGGCTGTGGACCGCCATTTGGAAAAAGAAAAGAAAAGAAAATGGGGGCGTACCCCATAACGGAGTACGTGTATTCACAGGAAATGAAAGAAGGATGATATAAAGCAAAACATGATGCGCCATGACAACCAAAAGAAAATTAACAGTTCAACGCCGCAAGCGCTTTTTAATGCTCGATGTGGCATGTCTACGGAGTAGTAACAAAGTCCTTGATAGAACCAAGTTCTACTCCGTAGTTAAGACCTGGAAGAGGTTTGTGGGTTTGCTACGGAGTAGAAAGAGCGAATGTGTCAGATAACCTGACCGTTCCCCCGAAGCTTCCAAGGCGCGCTCACCAACGAGTTTTGCCAAACCTGTCTGTACCAATACCATTACCAACGAAACAGTCACAATTCATCGTAATGCTCAGATTGCAACTTGCCGCAAAAGGGAAAAGAGAAATGGTATCCAGTGCGTACTGCAAGGGCCCGCGCGCGTCGCGAAAACTCGAATCGTGAAACCCCCAAAAAATGTCTCCAATCAAGTTTGTTGCACGTTAAATGGCATGCTTAGGTCTCACATCATGCATGCACCGTCTTTTAAGTCTTAAGCTCACCGCTCTTGGAGCGAGCGTTTCTGACACAGACATGCTGCTGAGATGTGCGCCGCTAACTCGGACAGGCGTCAACCATGCGTCTGTCTCTTCACCGTAAGCTAAGAACTAAGTTCATAACCTACTTTTTTTCTTGAGTTGTTAGATTTTTACTGTTAGTGAGTTTCAACACGCTCAAAGTCCTAGTCGCTTGTTTATATAGTGTAGAACCATATCATATCGTCATGATAATGCGTCCAGCCACAATGCTTTCCTTTTCTCCAGCCATTCATTCATTGTAAGAGGGAAAAGGGCAGATAAGTCCCTGAATATCACTCAAAATAGAGGTGGTGGCTTGATATAGTCATTCCTAGTTTCAATAATAAAGTACCAGGAAGCATGCTATCGATATCGAATTGATCATGTTTCTCCTTCTCTATCACTTGGGCACGAAGCGAACAGGCAAGAACCAAATAACAGTTGGCGACTCTTCATGAAATGTCCCAAAGCATAAACCCACAGAGAACGAGCATGCCAGCTCCCGATGTATCAAACCTGTTGGCACGCCCTCTCAGACCCCCATCCCCATATCCATTACACATAATCAACGAAGAGCAGATTCCCGTCGTCTACTCAAGCAGCCGCACCGAAAAATATACTGCTCCCATGCCAACCATCCCCTTTCCAACCAGAGGACACAAGACACCGATATCTCTCCCTCCATTCGCATTGGCCGCCTTAACGCCCCCCTCCTCCGATATACATACAACGACACACGTGGAAGGGAAATCTTCCGGGCGGCAAAGAACCGCCGTACTGGCTATATATGTCCGGCTATGGTTGTCGGTGGACTGCTAGCTATGGCCCTTGCCATCGGAATCGGAGTTTGGTTCATCCTCAAACCTGGGATTCGATAATATTGGTGTGTTCTAAGAAATAAAACTTTTATCTTTATTCCAATCACGATAGTTACAAGGAGAGGAAGGAAGAATAGGTGAACCACACGAAAAACAATACTTTTGACTACGAAAGACTTGATGGCGATTACAGGAGGCAAAGACAACAAGAACAATGTCTACCTCTTTTATTTTGAAAATTCTGTCAGTGTATGAAAGTCGCGAGAACGATGTCGGTGGTAAGAGCTGGCAGCGGCCATGTTTCTTACGGTCCATCATTTACTTGCTTATTATTCAGTGCATTTTCGATTGATGACAGACTATAGAGTAAAGAAGAGCAAGTGGTATGCAATGACTGCAATGACACCTGACTGGTATAGTTGCAAGAAACGGCTTTGGGGATTCAATGTGGCCATTATCAGCACCGTAATAAAATGGATACGAGTCTTGATATGAGCCGTTCGGCGCGAATACTAGAGAAGAAAAAAAGGCAAGAAAGCGAAAACGCCGAATCTCGTTATGCCGTTATATAAAATAAACAAGAGAGAAAAGACAGAGTCATCAGTGTCCGGAGACCCGAACCCAAGAAGCAACGACAAAAAGAAAAGCACCACTCAATCCTTTGTCAAATAAAGGCATACGACCGGCTTTCCTCCAGGCTGGCCATTCCGCGACGCATCCCAGCCAACTTCCTTCAAAGTCTTCTTCACCATGTCTTTTTCGTCTCCGCTAAAAGTCATGCCCTTGTACCAGGTGCCGTTTCCGCCAGGGAACACTTCGTAGCAGCGATTCTTCTTGGGCACCGGATTATTGCAGCCGAAACCTTTGAGAATCTCGCCGAGCGTCGTATTCACAGGAACGTGTACGGCATGAAAAGGGAGGTTCGTGTGAGGGGGCTCTTGCCATGGGGGCCGTCGGCATTTGAAGACATGCACCTTCGTATGTTCGGGCGCAAAGAAGTAGTTGTATCCTGGCTCACAGCCTGTGCCACCCGTTGAGTTGGTCATGTTAGCAGCCGGGAGGCGCGTGTCGATGGCCGGTTGGGTTTGGGGCCCGCGAGCATAGGGCATGCCCATACCATTAGGCTGCCAGGCAGCCATGGGCGGAACCACAGGGTATCCTTGGCCAGGGACTTGGGGAACTGGCTGGGCTTGGAAGTACATCTGCTGAGGGTACGGGCCAGGCAATGTGGTAACAGGGAAGGCTACGGGAGCACTTGCAGGGTAAACAACTGGTCGTCCATAGGCGGGTATGGCACCAGGAAATTGGGCGTATGGCGCTCCTGGGGCACCGGGAAGGCCAAAGGTAGGCCGTGGGCCGGGGTCCCGGCCGGCAATCGGGTTCATGGTGGTTTGTAGTGAGCCGCCGATTATCGACAGCAAAGATCCGGCCAGTAACGAAACCGTGTACAATGATGCCTTTCCGAGGAGAAAGGAGAGATGGACCAGGAAGGCCAAGAACAAGTTCTTCTGGATAATATCGATGATCGATGATTGAGTCGAGGATTGAGAGATAGGGGTTTGTTGACTCCCTTGGCTTGAAGGTAATTCCTTAGAAGTATGGAGCTTGCGGGTATGGGAATCCAAAGCGAAGCTGACTTTCCTGGAGGAAGAGGGATCGTGGCTCGTACTGCGGCTCGACAATGAATGTCGGGTTCGTAGGTTCGCCGATGTGTTCGGTGAAGTCACCGTCGTTGGATCCTGAGATTTCGGGTGATGGACTGCGGGAGTAATAAGACTCCCAATCGTCAATGTAGTACGGTTCGTCGTCTGGAGAAAGATGGATGAGTGGCAGGCTCAGAGGTGAAACCAGTAATAGAGGATGATTGTAAGGAAGAAACAGCACAATGGAACGGAAGGGAGACCATTGCATTTATACCAGGTACAGAGTATCACAGATCGATACTAATAGTGAATGTGACAGATGACGAATCGAGCGGTGATTATAGGGGCATGAGTAAATGCAGCCACTCCGTACCACTTGATACATGGCAGCATATGAAGGTGAATAATGGATATGACAAGAAAGAACGATGCCATATTGAAGTGTGCAAATGGTGTCAATGAATAGGAACTGGAATTGATTTACCTTGAGACAGCTCTTCAGACGAGGTTGAGGATCTCCAATCGTCATAAATGTCGTCGAGATGTTCTGGAAGCTTTTGGCCGAGAAACACTTCGGTACTCCAAAGAGGCTCGTCGAATTGATCGTAGAATGTGCCCACAATGAGCCAGCCCCAGTACCCGGCTTCGTAGTCTAGTTTAAAGTGTTGGGCGATGATCAACTTTGTCGCTGGGTATGGGAAGTGATGTTCGGTACTGTGTGAGTCCCCCCGAGTTGTCATGAGTCCAACCACCAGCGGAGACGCTCTCGTCTAACACACGGAGTAAACAGAATGTCGATTGGGTATGGGTCAATTATGCGCGAAAACTGCCAGTAAATCTTGGGGTTAATACGACTCCAGCTCAGCATTTGGTTGAAAACTTACTCTTGGTGGCAATTGGGTCGAAAACTGATTCTCCTGGAAGAATGAAAGCCATAGCCATGAATATATGAACATTAAATGGCCATTCAGAACCGTGCTGTGAACGAAGGGGAGGAGGATCCTTTATATATAGGCGTATGACGAGAAGCATCGTGTGCTACCGAGCTATCCTATGATTCACTTCGTCGGCTAGCCCCCATGAATGCCACGAGATGTGATTAACGAACTGCTAAAACATTGAATGATGGACACGTCTGCTAATTACTCCCGCTGGGTTCTCATATGCTGCCTGGCGAGTGAATCATGGGGGCAGAACCATCTTGCCAGTTGGCCACCAGCAAAAAAAAGGTTAGTGCGACTGGAACGACATGACCGTAATGTTAGTATCGCTGGGATTAGTGATAGTCACGGCCAAAAATTAAGAGACGAGAATACAGATGGTGAAAATAGAATAGATTGGTTGCAAAGAAACTTGAGGGTGACATTTGCCAACATTTGTTGGCGCAACACCCGAAGGCCGCACTCTTGCTCTTCCTGGCTGCGCGCCTAGACGCCGAAACTCCTCGCAGAAATATAAAGACAGATAAATAGAAAAGGACATCGAAAGAAGGAAAAAAAGAAGCGGAAACCCAAATGGAAAATGAGGTGAGGGGGCGGGTGCGACGATCACTAAGGTTTGTCCATACTACCCACGAGCCTAACTGTGTTGCCAGTCTTCTTCGATCCCGCACTGTCGCCCCTGCCACGCCGTCTCTGTTCAAGATCAGCGACAAGGCCCTTGAGGTATACCTCCGCCTGGACTGTGGCACTGTATGAAATGGCGGTCCAACTCCAAATATTCCTCTTCTCAGCGTCCGCTCCGGCAGCTAGGAGAGTGCGCAAGACTAGTAAATTGCCATTGCTGCTGGCAAAATGCAGAGCCGTGTTGCCTTCGTAGTCAGCCATCTGAACGGCCTCCAGGGGCCCACAGGGAATGTACGTCAACAAAATCTGCAACACTGTGTCATGGCCGCCCAAGCTGGCTTCCATGATGGCGTCGCGGCCTCGGTTATCGCGACGTTGGATGCACTGCGGGTCATTCTCTGCGAGGAAATGCACGACCTCGGTATGGCCGCTGGCTGCCGCCAACATCAAAGCCGTTTGGAAGTTTTCATTAAGAGCAGGGCTAGGGTCTTCATGGCCCAGGGAAACAAGGAGCTGGCAAATGGCCAAGTGACCAAGCGATGCCGCAAGGTGGAGATTGGAGTTCGACAGGCCAGGGAGTGATGTGTCTGGATTATGCAACAGGGTAGGATGTGATTTCAGAATTCTCTTGGTGAGAAGAGCATCGTTGGCGTGGATAGCACGCCGAACGCGGAAACTGGGCTCAATCCTGCGAATGGCACATTAGAATAACTCTCGTGATCGGGTTGGACGGCGGTTTCTCCTTACATGGTGGGTAGCCTAGTCGGGGAACCCCCCACGTGGTTTAGGCAATTCTTCCACCTCGCATCGACGAATGATAGGTCTGAGACGAGCAGCACCGACGACTTCACACTGCGATCATGAAATAGTTGGGATTTTTTTTCTTGTTTTTTGTGCCTTGTTGGATGTCGGCGAGAGATGGAGCTTCGTAGCTTTCTTTAGGGTCAAGGTCCAAGGTGAGGCATGGTGGAGGCTTTCTGAGTTGGAAGGTGCGGTGGGGTTTCTTTTGGTGAGTTCCTGCCCCTGCAATATGCCGTGACACTGCGACTGACAGGTGGAGTCCGGGCCCTCCCTCGTTAAGCAAACCATAATGCATAGCGTGCGCTGTACGGAGTATTATTCGCTGCCCTGGGTTGCCTGAATAGCGGGGTAGTCCATCATCAACCTCGAGATCAACCATTTCGTCGAACGCGGACAGGTACCCTCCAAGGTTCCATGATTTGTGTAAAAAAGGCCCCTACACGTATTCTACCAGCTTGACAAAGCTTGACATATCATCCCCGAACTACATTTACTACATTGGGGAAATTATAATTGCCCTCATACCCCTCATCTCTATTCCTTGGGCAGCGGCGCACCTAGACTCAGATTACGTGGTCCCTGGGCGCGCACATGTACATAATCATGCAGGTCCCTTGATAAGACCAAAAAGGAGACAGAAAAGACACACGAATAGATTCACCTCACTTTGCCCTGTAATAGAGGCAAGAGCGAGAGTACGGGAGAAGACCGGGCCGCCAAATGGAGCCTCCATAGGCCCGTATGTTTTTATCTTGCCCGACTCGACCACATTGCTTCCCGCTGTTTCCTCGTTTATTATGAAGAACCCGGGAAAACGGGAGAATGAAACACAATCGCCTATACATTGCCTTTGCCGACTCCGGAGCTTTGCAAATAGGGAATCCGATAAGAACTGGACCAGGAATCTTGACATCCACGCCTACCAGGGACAAAATGAAAGAGAAACGAGAAGAGAGAAATAACGCGAGCCGGAACAAACTGGAAGGCTCTTGAAAGACATGGGAGGGGCCGGCGAGAGAAGCGACAAGTGCTACCATCTTCCTAGCGGTAAATAGTTAAGGGGATATCGGGTAAAGGGGGTTGTTTTGATCGCTAAATGGGAGAAGTCGGAAGAGCAAAGAAAAGCCATTAAAACGCCTTGCCAATGTAATCGAGATATACCGAGTCGAATATGGCCAATAAAACACCGGGACACAGCGTATTGAGTGGTGTGCTCTTCGTGAGCGACAACATTGCAGGCAAAATCGGAGAGAAAGCATGTGTTCTTGTCTTTCCTTGAGAAGATAACCAGCGAAACTATCGCCGTCCAGTTGCACTCCACAAACCCTTTGAAGTTTCGATGATGCGATTAACTTGAGAACCGGGCCGCAGCGATGCAGGAACATTGTCCAACGTGGGTGTGGCGTCACCCATTACCACATCATTGTCGTGGGCTGCTGTCGCTTTTGATGGAAGGGAGCCGAACCCGCCACCATTATCGACATGTCGCATGTCAATTGCACTATCATCCTTCCGAGGCCCATCAGGTCTCGGGGTTGTGTCTGGCTCAGTAGCAGCCCCGGTTCCGACACTAGCGGCACCACGGCTGGGTTCTCGAGACTTGGCTCCGTTCATCAGGTTTTGTTGACCCTCCCGAAGCTTGTTGATGGCACGGACGGTGTCGATTGCCGCATGAAGAGTACGGCGAGCATTGAAGTTCTTCTTGACGTTGGGTAGAAGGTTTTGCCCCTCACCGGCTTGCCCGTTGGGTACTTGGCCCGTTACGAAAGGATGTTGGAGAGCTTCGTGCGCTGTCATGCGCTTCGAAGGGTCGATGGTGAGACACCGACGGATGAACTCTTTAGCGCTGTCGGAGACACCTCTCCAGTACTCAACAGGTTCGAACCTATAGTGGGCATTCAGAATGGCCTGCATCTCCTCAAAGTCCGAATCGCGATCGAACGGAGTATAGCCACAAAGCAAAAAGTACGTTATCACTCCAATCGCCCATATATCTACCGGCTTTCCGTGGCCACTCTTTTTGAAAATCTCGGGGGCCATGTAGCCCGGCGTGCCGCAGGTGGTGGTCAAGACATGAAACCGCTCCTCGTCCATGATTCTTGAGAGACCAAAGTCGGCAATGAGCAGGTCGGCGTTGTCTTCGGGGGTTCGAAAGAGGAGGTTTTCTGGTTTCAGATCGCGGTGCACGATGCCGTGGTCGTGTAGGTAGGCAACAGCGGAGAGGGTGGCACGGATGAGGTCGGCTGCATCACTCTCGTAGTACGAGCCCTTGCGACAAATTCGGTCAAAAAGCTCACCTCCGAGAGCGAGATCGGTAATGAGGTAGAGGTTGTTCATGGTCTCGAAATAATCGACGAGCGTCAGGATATTTTGGTGGCCCATAGACACCTTTTTGAGGACGGCAATTTCGTTTCTAACCTATTGTGCTTCAGGTGAGCAATGGATGGGGCAAGAGTTTGAACTTTCCGGTCCTCTGGACACAGCTCTCGGAGACTTGCGGTGAGGCAAGGACAAGGCTATGGGCAAAGAATTAAACGTACCATATGCTCACGTCCGGCCATAAGACGCCGGTTGATGACCTTGGCAGCATAGTAGCGGCCGGTATCGATGTGAACACACTCTTTGACGACCGAGTACGAGCCTGCGCCCAAAGTCTTGCCGACCTTGTATCTACATGGTTGTATTTGGGGTTGGGGACGGCCTTGGGCGTCCATTTCTGACTAGCGACTTTGCTGTGTCCTGCAAAGGTATGTGCTGGTATTTTATGGGGTTGAGGCTCGCGACCGTTTCGAGGAGCAAATGGCGATCGGGGGGATGTGCTCTGGCGTGGTGTCGGTGGTTATCTGTTTCGTCGTGGAGAAGAGTTAGAAATCAGAGGGAGAATTTGGGCCGGCGAGCCCCGCGCGGGGCGAATCGAATTATTGTTGCAGTGGGTCGCTTATCCTGAGTGGGCAATGTGGATGGATGGATGGACAGCATCCACACTCAAACTCGAAAAAGGGGAGGACATTCGAAAACTCGTCCAACAGGAAATACCGAACATTATATTTTATTCTGTTACACTTTTTCTTTCTTTTCCCATCTTGATTTGCTCATTTACTGTTTTTATTGCACCCTTTTTTGTGCTGGAACCATAGTGGGTGGGGTATTGTGCCAGGCTCCCTCGAACATTCTATCAGGGGGTAGCTTCAGTGGGTTAAGCTCTGTACTCCGTAGTTTACAGAGGGCTTGGTACAATCGCATTGTGGGGTTGATCGATTTCCCCTCCGAGGCGCTCATTGCCAAGAATGATGATATCTTCACTAAGCATTCGCATATAGAACATTTCCAAAAGGTACTGCCATAAACTGAATACGAGAGAAAGATAAACCAAGGACAAATGTCAGACGGAGATAGCATGGAGTCTTAATTTGATGCTGACGCCAAACTAGATGAGAGGGGCCGCGAGTGGGTATTCCATCCCGCCTTGGTGATAGGGCTGGAGCGCGACAACACTGTGGGGGTGTCTGAACAACGGGCCTAAAGGGGAGAAGAGGAAAAGAGCTGATAGTACGGAGTACTCCGTAGGAAGACATGCATATTAATAATTTGCTGACCCCAGCTCGATAATAGTGTACGTACAAGTATCATCGAGCTGGCTTTGCTTGGTCACAGTGTACCTTTTTCGGGAACACGATTGGCCATTGCATAAAATTACATTTGAACGGCAATTCCACCGAATGCTCGATTACCAGCTCAGCCATACAGAAGCCATATCGGAGAGTGAACAGATTGGTTCGTTTTTTGGATCAGTCATTGAATAAAGCCCATACTCTGTGGATGGTTTGCTCAATACCCCACAGAACCTGCAAGAACAAGAAAAACTCGTATGACAAGACAAGGGTATCCAAAGGGCTCGAGGATCCTCGGTGTTGTAAAAATAAAGATGGGGGAAAGTTCTTAGAAAACACAAATCGCCGGTATTTAATTATCGAACGACGGCCGTCTCGAACTCTTTTTGGCACTGTGTTGTTTCTTTTGCCGTACTCGAGTCTGGTGGAACGCTTTTTCTCTGTAACAAGGACGACGAATGTTAGACAATGACAACACGTCCCAAAATACTCAATTTTGGGAAATCCCAAAGTTAGCTATTCTGCGCACTTGGAAATGACCTACATTTTAGCATGCTTCTCTATTTTTCGAGCGTCAGTCTCACCAGGCACGACTCTCTGAAAAATGCCCTTGATCTCTTCGATAAGCTTCTGCTGATTGGCCTCGAGGTTGGCATTCCTTTGTCGGTGTGTCTGGGCAGAAAAATTCAGAGAGTCCGTGCTTGCAACATAATACCGAGATCTCCGCAGTTCCGCATGCAAGGCCTTTGGTATCACAGGGAGAAGCTTTTTAAGTGGCCATGACGTGGTCGCTTTGGTCTCAGTCCTGCAAGCTGTTAGCTCCGTGTTTCCGATCATCTTCTTGAAATGGGACAAGGTCATTAGAAGTGGAAATAGGATCGTACTTGTTCACATGCTGGCCACCTGGTCCGCTAGACCGTGCAAAACGAGTCTCTCCTTCAGGAAGGCTCTTCCAGTCGACAGACGACAGCCATTTTCTAGCATCAGATAATTCGGTGGAGTCTATCCCGGACTGGAATGCTTGATAACGGATCGAACGCACGAAGGCTGAGTTGTGGGCACCCTTTCTGCAGGCACTGATGATGCAACAGCGATATGTCATGGTACGTACTGTGCCTTTCAATGAAGCTCAGACGCTGGTTTCCATTGGCGGCAAACTGTGCTTCGAATCGTGACTCTGGATTCAGCAATGTCAAAACATATCGCATTGCCCGCTGGTGATTGCCATAGATAGATACTCTTTGCTGATTGGGTGTAAAGGCGATTTAGAATTGCCCTGTAAGATCCTGTTGGACAAAATGGGCTCTGATGTATAGAGACTTTCATGTAAGGGGGTTACGGAGATGATGAAATCAGGATTTCGGATAGAAGGATAAACTCCACACACACAAGTTTATA
>JADHKT010000193.1:0-40619 GCA_019925285.1 Graphium sp. VPRI43844 | reverse complement strand
TGAAAAACGATGCAGCAGGCAGCGCAGGCCATTATGATTCCTCCAGCCTGGATGATGAAGGCATGGTTGGCCTTGTTGCGCTTTGGATCGGCTTTTGTCTGCTCTCTCTCTTCTGCCAGGCCATCAGGGCAGAGAGAGAGCAGACAAAAGCCGATCCAAAGCACAACAAGGCCAACCATGCCTTCATTCTCCACGGCTACCAAAATTTCCGTGCGCTCTTGGGACCGTTGAATGCGCTGTTCGCATTCTTTCATCCTCTTGTCCGACTGCTTCATGCGCTCCGGGGACTCCTGTATCTTTTCGTCCATGCGCTCTCGGGACTGTTGAATGTGTTGTTCGCATTGTTTTAATCCTTTCGTTTATCTCCAGGCACAATTGTTCTACGGCATTGCGGCCTTTTCAATCCTTGCGTCTATGGCTTTCATCTGTAGGGCCGTCTTAGTCCGGATACCCTCAATCTGGAGTGCCAACGTGGCATCGCGTGTTTGGCCTTCGCCAGCGGCGCCTTCGGCAAGGGCGGGAATCATGGGCTCTTCGGGGGCTTTGGCCGGGGTTTCGCCTTATGCTCCTCCGAATTTCGATTGCCACAATAGTTCGTCCTCTCTGCAATTTCCCTCGCGGTTCTCTCGTGTTGGTAGCCCGACTTTTCTATCCCTTCGTCAATCTTCTTTAGGCGTATATCGGTTGCCTCTCTAGGGGGGGGTTGAAAGGCATCAATCGATGACTCGAGCGGCTTTTCGAAATTATCTGCAAAACAGACCCCCGCATGAAAGTCAAATCAACTGTTAAAGTGAACAGAGAAGAGATGGAGGGAAAAGATCGCGAATTGGGAAGAAATTTGGACAGTTAAATAGGCGACTGGCGGTTTCCTTTTCTGGTTTCTTTTCCCTCTAGCCATTGCGTGAGCCGGGAAGGTCCCACCGGCGCCCTTTGCCTTCCTTGTTTGGTTTCTTCCGAACCTGAGACGACGCTGAATGTCTGGCTAGCTGTGTAACCTCACTTTCTCAGACCATCGTGCTTCTCGGCCAGTTCGCTGTGCAGGCGGAAACAAAGCTGGGCAAAGGAGGTAAGGTTCGGAGGGAACCAATCTGTGGCGATGAACCCGCCCAAGTGGCCGGACGCCGACTGGAGGAGTTCTGGGGTGGCATCTTCCGCCCTCCAGCCAATCGCAGTCTGTCATTTGGTTTGTTTTTCTTTTTCCCATGCCCACAATTGGTGTTTTCGTCCAATCACTTTCTTGTACAGATAAGATGAAATTCCACTTTTCCCTCCTTCACAGGGGCCAGTTCTGTTTTGCTCCTTCCTGCCCGCATTGTCGACGTGATCTGCTGGATGCTGATTTTCGTGTAGCCTCCAGGTCGTACAGGTCCTGCAATACGTGTCGAGCTGCGAGACGTGATGCCCAAAATCGCCTTGCCGCTGTGTCGGCCACTTTCCAGTCGCGTTTTTGTTCTGCGTGCAAATGCCGTCTCCCGGATTCTACGTTCGCCCCTACTCCTCTAGGCATGGCCCCGTTCCGTGTCTGTATTAACTGCCGTGCACAGCGCCGTGCCCGACGACGCCGTCTACGGGCTTCGCAACAGTCCCAGCCAACTGTATCCCAGCCGCCTGTACCCGAGAGCCTCCCCCGCGCCTTTTTACCTATTACGTGTTTCGGACCAACCGAGGTTTGATGCCGGCCTTATGGATGCGGAGTGCGAGCATTGTGGTGCGTTGCGGTGGCGTACAGAGGTGAAGGGTGCCTTCGTGTCTATACCATGTTAGAAACAATTAGCCTCAAATTCCACAGATATTTACTTGATGATTTAAGATATGCTCTAAAAAGTTTGATGAGACATGCTGAGAACAAACATCGCATTTGCGCATTTGATGGAGGCCATCTGCGTGGTGGTCCCCACCCAAAATGTGTGTTGTTTTTTAGAGCATTTGCCCGGCCAGATGACCCTTTAGACATCTGATTCAAAGTCTCTAAAACTTACTATGGCCTCTCTTTGTAAGTGGCACAAACTTGAATAGCGATTTAATGAGTTAAGGAAAAGACTCTGAGAGCCTGTCCTGATCACTATACGATGCATGCTTTTTAGTATTTACCCCGAAAATTGACACAGGGAACATTGTCAAAGGGCAAGGCCTGGCTGGTGGCCATCAGTCACTGTATTATGCCTGCTGGCGTTGTCCATCCTTTTGGGCTACGAGACGCTGTCAGTCGCTGTATGATAGCGTTATGGGGTCCTGTATTTCAAAGTTAGTAAGGCGCTGTATGATTGTGCTGGTAAGCTACGGCCCGTTGCCAGCCGCTGTATTGGATCGCTAGGAGACGCTGTATTACAGACGCTATGGGGCGCTATATGGCAATTACAACGCCGCCAGCTGATATAAAAGCTGCGAGAGCTGTTGATACTCTATTCAGGCTCAGCTCCGATCCTCCAAAAAAAATGCCAAACCCTTCAACTATCAGAAGTTTGCTACCGCGCTTTCCGAAACAACCCTCCAGAACAGGCATCCAGGCATTACACCCCTCAGCTTTTCAGCTAAGGCCGATGGCTCACATCATCAATAGACCTATTGAGGAAGAGGTCTTGCCTGGTGATCGACTGAAGTACTTTCATCCGACCAGACCTGGTGAGTTATTAGATGGGCAATTCAAGACGATTTCCAAACTTGGCTTTGGTACAGGATCCACTGTCTGGCTGGGTGAGAATCAGAAATAGTAGGCAATCGATCCTATACCTAAACCTATCTTATACAAGCATTGACTCGGTGCTAGCTGGAGGTGGCGTAAATCATTACTTCCTCGCTTCGTCAGCATCAAGATCGCAGCTCTTGATGTAGATGCATCCAGGGAGATATGCTACTCAAAGTTAATCATTAAAACTAATCCTTCACATGATGGCCTATCGTTCATCCGAATCCCTAGCAATGAATTCCAGCTAAAGGGCCAAATGGAACGCACTCATGTCTTGTGTATCAACCGATGAGAGAGACCCATTTTCAGCTTCAGCGCAGGATGCCAGGCGAAAGACTACCAATTCCACCATTCAAATTCATCATCTACTGTCTCCTACATGCTTTAGACTACCTACACAGTGAATGCCACCTTATCCATACAGGTAAATATCCTCTTTATATTTTATTTAACTTACTACCTCTGGGCTGTCGGCTTCCTTGGCGAGAGCTTCTACCTTTGGGGCCTCCCTTGCCCGATCGGTCCGCGTTCCTTGTCTCCGAGGAAGGTGTGTAGTTGCGTCTCCTTGCTGGGGTGTCGTTGTCTCCATTGTGCTTTCTCTTGCGCGGATAGCACACTGCCTCTGCGAGTATGGCTTCTCGGCAAAGTTCTTCCCAGTTGGTGGGCATCTTCATCTTCCTCTTCAGAGTTTCCATCTCAATGGCTGGTAATAACGAGGACACAAAGCACAACAGGCGATATTCCGATTTTTCTTTGACACGCATCGGGACATCCTCTTCAATCTTACGCCATCTGTCAATGTACTCCCTGACAGTTTCGTCCTCCCTTTGCTCTATTCGTCGGAGTTCTCTCATGGCGTTCACGCAACGAGCTGGCTGGTCAGGAATCGATCCTTCCAACCATTCGAATACGTCTTTCGTCGTGATGGTTTCCATTCCTGCGTCGTGAAAGGTGCGGTTGGCGTAGTCGGTCCATCGATCAATGGTCTTGTCGTCGAAGGCCGCCGTCAAGTAGTGCACTCGCTGTGATTCGCTCCCGAAGGATTCTGCGAGTTCGCGGAGTTGAGCTTTTGCTCTCGAGAGGAACCGATTGAGGTTTCCGATGGTGGATTCTTTGTAGGCTAAGGTGGGCATTGTCACTTCGGCGTATCCCGAATTCATCAGATAGCTCGTGTCCGTTTGTACGTTTGTGGTGGCATAAGGATCTGGCTTTCCTTCCCTCACGGCCTGTAGCCTGGCTTCGATTTTGGCGATTTCGAGATCTTCTTCTAGGATGCGGCGTCTTTCTTGCCTTTCCTGTAACGTGGTCACATTGCTGGTGGTTGCGGTGGGTGTCTGTGGTCCTCCCGACGTAGATGGTATCGGTGTGCCCACCATGGTTTGGGCTTCGCCAAAGTCAAACATCTCGTCGGCTGTCGATGGTTGAGACAATTTGCTATCTCTGTTGCGTTCACCTAACTAGGCAATCGAGCTCCTAAAATAGAGGAACGAGCAGGATGTCAGGATTGTGTGCTCTACCGGCTAGTTAGCATGAACCAACAAGGATACTGAATGGCAAGCTGGAGGTAGTTGCTGCGAAGTCCAACTTCTTGCCAAGGTGTATTGGTGGGGGGGGCTGGTGGGGGGGGCTGGTGGGGGGTTTGTTATCGGATTGGTTTGGCCGTTATGTCGGCTATACCCCGGCTATTTCTGGAGGAAAAAACCTATTGTACAGGAAAAAGCTCCATGTCACAGTTCCGCCTCGATTGCTACGTGTGGACTATTTTGTATTAATACAGTCTGCATCACCCCCTCATCACCTAGGTCAGCCGCACCACTAGCCTTTCGGTAGTTAGCCTGTCGGGGTCTTAGCCTGTGGGTGGTAATAGTGATGTTGTACAACTTGTACTCCGTACAACCGTGATGTACGTACAAAAAGAAAAAGTACACGTGCAAGTACTATGTACGTACATAAGGGGAGGTGCGGCACCCGGGAACAGAAGGAAGGATTTTAGGAGGCAACGAGCAGTTTCAACAATAAACCATCGCAACAAACCCCCCGTACCAGTACAGACCTTGGTAGTGAGCAAGAAGTTGGACATCGCAGCGAACTACTCACAACTTGCCATTCAGTATCTTCGTTGGTCCGCGCTAACTAGCCGGTCGAGCACGTATCCTGACACCTTTGCTCTCTCGCCCCCCCGTCTACGTCTCCTTGGTACAGGAGCTATTCCGGCGGAAGTCTCATAAGCTGGAAACAAAGGAAATGATTGGTTATCCGAAGACATGTCCGGATGAAACGGACGTGTCAAATTCGCCGTATTGGAAATGTCGATGTCTGGATATCTACTATTCATCCAATTTTTGTATCACAGGACGACAATATGCATCGTCTATCTCTCAGACAGTTCCGCTTGGTGCGGATGTAATGTATAATAGGCAATCCCATGCAAATCCGGGTATGTGTATATTTCCGACGGATTTGGCCACACCACAAAACGGAAGGATTTCAACTTGCCCCATGCATGTGATGGCTTCGCTTCGATCTGCCCCCGCTGAAAGATCCACCACCACCTTCACGGTCTCCTCCATGGTCTCCTCCATGGTCTCCGATGACCGAGGCGATACCACTACGAAACCGCCAGCAATTCATGGCGAGGTGGCGAAGGAGCAACACTAGCGGTTCACAGGCCATCGTCGATGCGTTGTTCCAGTTTCGTGTAGTTGAATGTCCTGGCCAGCTCCTTCGAACGAAGTGGCTCAATCTCGTCTCCACGTATGTTACGCCGTGATGGAAATGCTTCATATTCCTTTGATGTGCATTCGGAGCCGATCTAATAGGAGATGATTTTATGACAAGTTACTCTGTACTCCCATTCCCAAATTGCCAACTCTGATTTGTCCCCCCGTCCCTTCCATAGGTAATCAACAGTCCCCTACTGGTCTCAGCTCCTCCATGACGTTGACTCCAACTTTAATCCCAGCTACAACTTTGTCTTCCCCTTCCTAGCCAGCAACAGCTAAGCTACCTGCTCACATTCACACCCCCATATCACAGCAATGATCGAGAGAGAATACAGAAACACGCACCGCACCACCATCCATCACTGCCTACTATGTCCTTGCCAGCTGTTCCTCCCTGCGGAGTTTGGGCTCCTACTGTCACCTTCTTCGACCACAACTTCGACACTGTCGATCTAGAATCACAGGCCAAGTATTTCACCTACCTTACCACGACCGGGCTTGCTGGTCTCGTTGTGCTCGGTACCAATTCAGAAACCTTTCTCCTCACACGAGAAGAGCGCAAGGCGCTTTTACAGACAGCGCGTAAAGCATGCGGACCAGACTTTCCGATCATGGCTGGTGTTGGAGGCCACTCAACGAAGCAAGTCCTTGAGTTCATCTCCGATGCTGCAGAAGCTGGCGCAGACTACCTTCTCCTATTGCCACCGGCGTACTTCGCCAAGCAGACAACTCCCGCTGTCATCGAGCGATTCTATGCCGACGTGGCAGCTGCAAGTCCTCTCCCGATCGTAATCTACAACTTCCCCGTCGTATGCAACGGAATCGACCTCGACTCAGCCACCATTGCGCGCTTCGCCAAAACATATCCCAAAATCGTGGGCGTCAAGTTGACATGCGGGGCCGTGGCCAAAATCACTCGTCTCGCAGCTGAGCTTCCAAGCGATAAGTTCGCAACATACGGTGGCCAGTCAGACTTCCTCATCGGTGGCCTCGCATCTGGCTCCGCTGGAACAATCGCTGGATTCGCAAATGTGTTCCCTCGCACAATCGTGCGGATTTACGACCTCTTCAAGGCTGGGAAGATGGAAGAGGCTTTGGCGCTTCACAAGACGGCTGCGCTTGCGGAACAACCGTGCAAAGCTGGTATCGCAGCTGTGAAGTATGCTGCATCGTTGACTACTGCTAAGGCTGCTGGTATTGAAAATGCGACGGAGAAGTTGAAGCCGAGGGCCCCGTACTTTGAACCACCTGAGGCGGACCGCAAAGTGCTTGATGAGATGGTTGCAAGTATGTCGGTGACCGAGCTAAGTATTCAGTAAGGAGATAACAATGACGATTTAGTTATGAATAAATAAGTAGTAGTAAAGGAAATTAATACAGCTTTTAAATCTAGTTAAACTTTTAGTTCATGGTTGATTGTGTTCTGTCAGAGTATAAGGAGCTTCTGTCGTGCCAATTAGCTAGGGCGAAGCTCGAGCTTGGGAAGCTGGAACTGGGAAATGACGATATTCTTTTAAGCTTCCCCTCATACATGCCACTTGGAACCTAGCACATATTGCCCTCTATACTTTTGCCCGGCCTGTCCCAGTGTACCACACCAGCAGCGTCCCTGCGTCGATACAGCTACAACTATCGGAGCCCATCATAAAATCTAGTTGTTCAAACTACGTGAATATGACAGATTCAACTCTTGAAGTTCTTGTATATGGCTTAGGGGCATACGTTTACATAACTTTAGCCAAAGATATGAGACTGACATACGTCCGTGCCGTTTAGTATTGGTTCATTTTATGCCTTCATCTTGAGTCGTAACAAGAATGTCAGCCTCACTGTCGTCGCAAGGCCCAACTACAATGCCGCCAAAGCAAACGGTATAAAGATTCGGAGCGAAAATCATTGAGCGTGCCATGTAACACCATTCAAAGGCAAGTGCATTCGTTCTCATTCCTAATAGTTTGATCAACGTTAACCCAGTACATATGTAGTGATAAAGCTGTTAATCAGGCATCAGTACCTGCTCAGATCGCAGCTGCAGTCGACGAGGCGAGGACGACAATCGTGATTATTCAGAATGGTGTTGGAAACGAGGAGCCATTCCGCAATTCCTTTCCAAACACCACTATTTCCAGTTGTGTGGTATGTTGTTTGTATCTTGCAAGCTTCATTACATCCAGACCTTTGACCTGGGGGTTAACATTTCATTAAAAAGACGTGGGTGGGCGCCCGACAACCTCAACCTGGTGTGATGGCTCATAATAGCAAGTCAGAGGATATGCAAATTGAACTTTCCGAATCTCGGGAACAATACAGTTCGGGAACAGGAACGACTGGACAAATCGTCGCTTTGTTTGGTGTACTCAGTCAATTGTTTTCATAAGTTATATCTTGGTATTGCTCCAGAATCGCATCTTTTCTCTGCATCCTGCCACAGGAGAGCGAGCCCTAAACTCCAAGGCCCAGCTGACATGCCTCAGTTGCCTCAGTTGTAGATGGGAATTTGGTAGACAAAATACAGGGCTTTTACTGCCACATCTTAACCCACTGTCGTTTAAAGAAATTCATATTTTGAAGTTCCCGCTGATAGTTTTCAGAGATGCCTCCTTGCTCCCAACGAGCACAATCGGCATCAATCGAAGCCTTCCCGGAAATCAAGTCCGCCTCCTCGGGCTTCACAAGCTTCGTCTTGTGATAGAACTTCCAGCCGAAGAATAAGATTAAGGAATAGGGCAAACAAAAGTAGGCCGTGATGAATGATTGTGTCGACCAAGGCTCAAATGCATCGAAGCCGACAAAGATGATGGCAAGGGTACCGAGGAGCGAGCCTACGCAGGCAATATAGCGGCCCCATGGCGCAACATAGGGAAGGTCCGAGTCTTGTAGACCCTGGGCCTTTCGAGCACGGTCCCAACCGAAGAATACGAGAATCATTCCCAGGTATGAAGCGATGAGACCGGTAGTGGTCAAGTCAACAAACCAGTAAAAGACGTCGACGGCTGAGTTGGAACAGACAAGGAAGGTAATGCAACTAATGATAGTGACGACACCAACTGCATACACGGGGACACCGCTCTTCGTGCATCTCGTGAGAAATCGCGGAGCTTGGCCGTCTATGTCGCGTACTCTGTTAGTCGACTGAGAAAAGTATTGAGGGCATTGTGGATCATGACATACCGCGAGCAAGGCCGTACAGGGTACGCGAGGACGAATACAGGTAAGCGTTTCCACACGACCAGCCAGAGAGAAGAATACCGGCGTTGACGACATGAGGGAGACCAGTGACACCGACATTGGTGATACCAACAACCCAGGGCGAAGCACCTGCACCCACTGCACCATTCTCAACGGCATCAAGCAGGGATGGGTCACGCGAGCTGCAGATAATGCCAACGGCGAGGGCTCCAATGACGTAGAAAAATACAAGACGGTAGAAGATGAGTCGCGCGACGCGAGGGATGGTTCGGCGCGGGTTCTGGATTTCTCCCATAGCAAGCGAGATCATATCTGGGCCGGCCACAGTGAATCCGGCGTACAGGACAACTTTCCAAAAGCCCAAGAAGCGACCAGTGGCACCAGCCGAGTGGTAGGCCTGCATAACCGGCTGCGTCTTCCAGGTGCGAAAGCCGTACGCGTCGCCTTTCGGGTTCCCACCGCACATTGTAATGAGAGTGAAAAGCAAGAGTCCCATGAGCAAGATGATCTTGGTCGAAGCCATGACGAACTCGGATTCGCCATACCAGCGCACAGCCACGACATTCAGTAACACACAGACAACCATACCCACAGCGATCCATACGCCAGGATTGATCTCGTCGTTCCAGTATCCCATAACAGTAGCGACGGCCGAATACTCGACGCAGACTAGCATGACAGAAGCATAGAAGTAAGTCCAACCAATGGCGAAACCGAGAGCAGGGTCAACGTAGCGGGCAGCGAGTTCAAAGATGGAGCCTTTGACTGGAAGGTAGGCTGCCATCTCGGCAACGCAGAGGTAGCATGGCCAGACGAAGAGAAAAGACCAGAAGAGGTAACCGAGGAGGAGGGATAGAGGACCGGCTTTGATGAGGGCACCACCGATTCCGACGAAGAGCCCTGTGCCAATCGAGCCGCCAATGGCCATAAGTTGGACATGGCGAGGAGAGAGGCCACGCTTGGTTTCTGTAAAGACTCCAGGAGTGGTTTCTGGGAATGAAGTGTCCTGGACAGACGCAGGGCCATCCCAGGACTTGTCGGATGCAGCACCCATGATGTGTGTAAGAAGAGAACGTTTTAGTAAGCGGACATAGGGAGCCGGGTAATGACGTGAGGGATAAGGCGAAAAGGATTCTAGAAGAAAGGAAGATGCAACTGCATTCTATTTGTAGTATACTATAATATAACTACCGAGCTACTGTAATATTACATGCTTGACAAAATGAACTTACAGATATACAGAGTATCTGGTAAGCCAGCTCAATACAGCACCTCTGAAGCTCTTTGCCAAATAAGGCAACTGGATGTGTAATCACGCGGTTCCGGTCAAGGACCGTGTGGTTGTAATTCCTACCTTATCTCCCTTTGCCCGGTGTGCGGGGACATGTCGTAGTAGGATCGGGGAATGTTTCCAAAACAAGGATTGTGATACGACAAGTATGGCAGATTTTTCTTTGTTTTTTTTTTTTTTTTTCTTTTCGATATTCATTCTCCGGATTGCAAAGCATTATTCAATAATGAGAGTCATTAAATTGTCGATATGGATTACGAACGTGCGATAATGAGGTGGGTTAGTTTCGTAACCCCCTTGTCCCTCCAGTCGATTCATTCCAAGCTCGTTCGGAGTCGTTGGTAAGAGGAAGAGGATGGATAAGGTTTTAACTCAAGCTTGCGCTCAAACAGACGGTCTCTCAAGCTATTTCACTGATGGGTACGGGCTCTTTATCTGCATTCGGAGTTAATTGCGGTCCCTAATACCCCTATGATCCACCCCCTTGACGCAAGACTATGGAGCCAGCCTTTTGCCCCCCCCCGAGAGGGCTGGGGTGATGCTTATCTGGTACAATAGCAGCCAATAGGGGTGGCAAGGATGCTTTGGACAAGGAGGTAGGAGGGTAATAAGCACACGACAACAACTAATACCGATACATAATAAACTAGAAAAGTGTAACGCTGAACTGATCAGCATGATCGTAGAAGGAAACCGTCGGCGAGCCGCATTCGATAATCTTTTCGCCCCCGACTTCCCCTACGCCATTAGAGTATGTTGCAACATCAGACCATTCCATAAGCCATATTATAACCCCCTTTCTCTTGATTTTGAGATAACAATTGTTAAATGATAATGGCAAAAAAGAAGACATAATGTTTCTCATATCGCTCCTCCTTGTTGCCACTGCAAACTTGGCACTAGTGCATGGGGGTCAATCATCAACCGCCTCCGAAACTTTGCTTGAAGAGAAATGGGGCACTGATGTAAGTATGCAATGAAATAACTACAGCTTTCTTCCAATTGTCGTCACTATTTGATACCCTGGTAACTGTCTGTACTCCGTATTTGCTAACGTATTACACAGTGGGCTTTCTCTGGTATCCAGACTTTTGCCCATCTTCCACATCACAAGTGTCTCGTCGACGAGAATTTCAAGTTTGATGTGGGCGTCATCGGTGTGCCATTCGACACAGCTGTCAGCTATCGCCCTGGTATGACCGAAGGAATCCTACTCCTACCACACACCCCCCCCTCAAACCCAGCGCATTGTTACCGCATACCGCATGAATGCTAACTAAACTGGTCAATTGTTCAAGGCACTCGCTTCGGACCCCGTGGTATTCGCTCAGGGTCGCAACGCCAAACACCATACCGATCATACAACCACCGTGCTGGCATAAACCCGTACACATCATGGGCTCGCGTTGTCGACTGCGGCGACATGTCAGTGTCCCCATTTGACAACGGTCTTGCTCTAGCCCAGATGACAGAAGGGTTTCACGAATTGGCTAAACGCCAGTCATTTGCTGCGGACAATAAGCCCAAGCTCATTTCCCTCGGTGGCGATCATAGCATCGCCCTCCCTGCTCTACGGGCTCTGAAAAGGTCATATGGCCAACCCATCCACGTCCTCCACTTCGACGCCCATCTCGATACCTGGCATCCAGCCAAGTATCCGTCGGCCTGGGTTCCCACGTCTGAACCTGGACAGCCATTCCCGCAGAGCTTCTTCACGCACGGGAGTTTCTTCTGGATGGCACACAGTGAGGGCTTGATTGCCAATGGCTCAGTCCATGGTGGAATCCGCACGCGCCTCTCAGGTGTGGATGATGCCGACTTCCGTGATGACACAGAACAAGGCTGGTTCCGAATCTTATCCGACGATATTGACGAGATCGGTGTCAATGGTGTGATTTCCACCATCATGGACCGTCTTGGTACCCATGTTCCCGTGTATCTTTCAGTAGATATTGATGTCATCGAACCAGGACTTGCGCCTGGAACCGGGACGCCTGAACCTGGTGGTTGGACCGCTCGAGAATTCATACGTATTCTGCGAGGGATCGAAGGACTTAATGTTGTGGGTGCCGATATTGTGGAGGTAAGCCCAAGCTTCGACGATGCCGGAGAGACAACTTCGACGCTGGCCGCCCAAATTGCCTTTGAGATTATTACCAGCATCGTCAAAAAGGGTGAGACGTTGTCAGCTACAAACACAGATCACAATGGGTCTCACGACGAGTTGTAGTTAGTCCTTTTGTGATATCAAAGAAATCAACATTTGGAAAGGTACCAACTCTTCAATATTGATTGCCGGAATACGTCGAGTTGGTCTCGAGGATAGCAGTACTTATTCTCATCGGGCTTTAAGCACCGGATCGAAGCATTATAGAGCCTTTTCAGGTAATGCACTGATGCTGATTCAGTGATTCATGAGGGAGAAGTAGCTAAATTGGCCGAGAAGTTGTCCATCTGGAAACAAATAATCATGTATAAAAATGGGGATAATGCCTCATTGGAATAGAAAAGAAATCAAACAGAGATCAAGCCATACAAAGCAATGCGTTTTACCTATCATTCCAATTGAAGAGTCATTAAACACCACCAAATCACCAATCATGCCTGAAGAAACCATTATCCAACCCTCTACTGAGGTTGAGATCATTGAGAGCCGGAGTTGCTGGGAGAAGCGGTGGCTTTGCAAAGACAAGCCGGGGGACGAGATGGTTACAGCAATCCAACAAGTGCTCGCTGAGAAGGGTCTCGATACTCAATTCACCCATATTTTTTGATGCTATCGGATCAGATGGGTCGCTCGAGATTGATGCTCGCTTGATTAATCCAGATGGCGGTGCCGTCAGCGGAGTTTTGCCTGCAGTCTTGTTTACAAAGGCGGCCAAGGACTGCAAATTCCCCGATGGAGTCTCTTTTATCAACACAGCGGTCCCGTCCCATATGTTCACTCGGCACACCTAGACTTTGGCCACGCATGGTCGCGTTATCTAGGAAGACTACTAGCTGAGGGTCGACTCAGGGGACATCCTTACGAAATAATCCCAGGCTGCCTTCATGGTGTTGCTAAAGGACCGAAAAACCTCAAGGAGGCAAAGAACAGCGGCCTCACAAACGTTTTCAGAATTGAAGAGACGAAGGATCTCTTGGGTATGATTGGGGTCGATGGGTTATCGTTATCATGTTCAAAGTGGAGCCCAGGAAGGGAAGTGTGGCGCAATTGCTTGGGTGGAGTGTGGCTAACGTCTGTGAGCCACAAATGTGTCATGTTAGGTAATCCTCGGTCGTCGCGTTTCTTTGGCAGCCTGGATCTTTCAGCAGTCGCCTCGCAAGCATCATCAAAGCTCCCTGATCCATCAATCCCCAATCATCACCCATCTTCGCATCAAACCCGATACCGAACCATCGGCAAGAGTCCCTAAGTTTGCGGGGAATTGCCGTCCATTTTGTTTATTTTACTCCCCCCAACCACATAGATCGCAGTCAGGCCGGATTTGGCAACTAGAGAGTCATGGTTTGTTTTTCCTTTTTTTTAAGCTTCAATCCTCCTTGTGCAAGCTCTAATGCGCTGGACTTTCTAGGGTCAAGGTCAATCTGGAATGGGCGGAGGTGGAGGAGATGGAAAGGAGGACAAGGACAAGAAGGTTCGTCTATCCAAACACCACACAGTTGGCCACTCGTTGATTCAGCCCCCTAACCCGCAAAACAAAATAACAAAACAGAAGGAGAAGCCAAGATACGAGCCCCCCCCACGCCCGACCACCCGCGTCGGTCGCAAGAAGAGAAAGGCTGGTGGTACCAGTGCCGCTGCGAAGCTCCCCTCCGTATTCCCCACCAGCCGATGCAAGCTACGCCTCCTCCGAATGCAACGAGTCCACGATCACCTCCTACTAGAAGAAGAGTTTGTCGAGAACCAAGAACGTCTGCGAAAGGCCAAGGCTGTCAAGGAGGGAGCCAGCCTCGATACCAACGACGACCGACTCGCTGATGAGCGAAGCCGTGTTGATGATATGCGTGGCAGCCCCATGGGTGTCGGCACGCTCGAGGAGATGATTGACGATGACCACGCCATTGTGAGCAGCGCCACGGGCCCCGAGTACTATGTTAGCATAATGAGCTTCGTCGACAAGGATCTCCTCGAACCGGGCGCCAGCGTCCTCCTTCATCATAAGAGCGTGAGCATTGTCGGTGTTCTCACTGATGACGCTGATCCTCTCGTCAGTGTGATGAAGCTTGACAAGGCGCCGACGGAGTCGTATGCGGACATTGGTGGTCTCGAGACACAGATTCAAGAAGTACGCGAGTCTGTCGAACTTCCGTTGCTCCATCCCGAACTTTACGAAGAGATGGGCATCAAGCCGCCGAAGGGTGTTATTTTGTACGGTGCTCCGGGTACCGGAAAGACACTTCTGGCAAAGGCTGTGGCGAACCAGACATCGGCTACCTTCCTGCGCATTGTTGGTAGTGAGCTGATCCAAAAATATCTTGGTGACGGTCCACGACTCGTCCGTCAACTTTTCCAAGTATGTGCCTCTTTGTCACGTTTTCTTTTCTATCTTTCAGCCACGTACTTTACCGCGTCCTTTCTTACCGCCATGCTAATCATCTTGCATTCAATAGGTTGCCGCCGAGAATGCGCCCTCGATTGTGTTCATTGACGAAATTGATGCTATTGGTACCAAGCGATACGATTCCACATCGGGTGGCGAGAGAGAAGTGCAGCGAACCATGCTTGAACTTCTCAACCAACTTGACGGTTTCGATGACCGTGGTGATGTCAAGGTCATCATGGCGACGAACAAGATTGAGAGTCTAGATCCTGCCCTCATTCGACCCGGCCGGATCGACCGAAAGATTCTATTCGAGAACCCCGACCAAAACACGAAGCGCAAGATCTTTACGCTCCACACATCCAAGATGAGCCTCAACGACGACGTCGACCTGGAGGAATTCATTGGGCAAAAGGACGATCTTTCGGGTGCTGATATCAAGGCCATCTGCTCAGAAGCTGGTTTGATGGCACTCCGAGAGAGACGTATGCGGGTTCAAATGGCGGACTTCCGGGCGGCGCGCGAGCGTGTGTTGCGCACGAAGCAGGAGGGCGAGCCAGAGGGCCTGTACTTGTAATTTTACTTCTCTGTAGCAAGAGAGGAGGAAACATGGAGGAGAGGAGGGTTTTGGGGTGAAATTTTTTCCAGTGTATTAGTTATCGGGAGACGGACATCGGGGCAGCTCATAATCAAGCGTCTTTACCATTCTCACTTTTTCCCCGCCTTGACACTTGACGTTTTTTATCTTCTTGGCCGAGTTGATACCAATTGCATGCTGTAGGCGATGGATGATTTGGAATTGAGAGTATCGTTTATGTATGCTAACCAACCCCTTGAACACCGACATTGACCGAGACGTTAAACGACCATCATTTCAAACCCAGAAAGCAAAGAATCAAGACAAAAGTAAAATGGTACAAGCTGAGGAGATGAAAAGGGGAATCAGGGAGCGAATCATGTTCTAGTAGCCAGAAGCCGCGAGTCGCTTCTTCTCCTCCTCTGCAGTTTCGTACACGGGGGGCTCAGACGCCAAAATCTGCTTCTTATCAACTTGCACATTCTCATAGTCGTCCTCCTCATCCCGATACTTGGTCACGGGCTGCACATCATCTCGAGGGGCAATTTGACCCCCCATCGCAGCGGAAGCGCTAGCCAAAGTCATTGCATCCTCAGCGGCCCTTAAAGCCTCAAGCAAAGGCTTGGCCTCCTCAGGCCAAGCAAAGTCTCCCATGAAAATATCGCGAACCGAGACGTCGGGTCCGTAAATGGCTGCATTGTCCTTGGTACGGGATAATACTGCTAACCCATCGATTTGTACGCCGACGAAGAGCCCTTTGGTCTTTACGTAGGACCACGTCGGTTCCACCGCCACACCGGGAGGAGGCAACGCTGCGTCTACAGCCCGGCCTTCGCCATGTTTAAACGCCGAAAGCGAAATGTCCGCACCGAGCGACAAGCGGGTTTTCGTAAGCGCTTCGACTTGGTCTGGTGAGGTGAGGATGCACAAACCCTCGGATTTGTCGACGCCGAAGACAAAGCCCGTGCCGAGTGATGTGAGGGTTACTAGACTTGGGGGGGACCAGGTGTTGTCGTTTCGGCGGGCGAGGACTAGGCCTGTGCCGTAGGAGAAGGATGTGTGGCCTGTTGCTAGGCGGAAGGATGTGTAGATTAGGAGGGCTTTTGCTTGTTTTAGGGCTGTGGAATTTGGGGGGAGGGTCTGGATGAAGGAGGTTAGGGTTGAGGTTGCTCTTGTTGAGGTTTTGAGGAGGGGTTGTGAGGGCATTTTGGCTGAGGGTCGTGGATATCGAGAGCGTTGAACGATTGATAAGAGAAGCAGGGAGGGACAGCTCGAGGGTCATTCGAGGTTGAGTAGATTTGTTTGCGTCTGGATTTGTTATGGTTTCTTGGCTATTGAGCGAGGAGTTGGATTGAACTTATACGACAGATGTGCGAGAGGTCGTCGTATTTCGCAACGCGGCCACGTACATCGCCACCATGATGCCACGGGCCTTACATGCACCATCTGCTCTCTAGAAAATTCTACAAAGAATAACAGGATGCGTCTTACATGCTATGGCGGTGCATTGTTTGGATGCCTAAATGGTGGCGAGGGTTTGACATGTGGTATTCCGATGGAACAGCGGCTTTGCAAGAGTGGCACATTACGCAAGCAGGAATCCGCCAGCGGAGGGGACCCTTGAAACCCGCTCTCATGGCTTTGTTTTGTTATTAACTCTATTTTTTCGACATGCTTGGCGGGTGCTGAAGATGGGATAGACCGGCGCGAAGGGTGGAGGGTACGGAGGGGCAGGGTTTTGGGATTGGGTGATTATTCGGGTGCCTGATTTGGAGTACGTAGGCTTCGCAAGCTTCGCTGCTCAGCCAAGCTGATCAAAATAACCCGCCCAAAAAATGGTTCACGCTCATACTTTTTCCCTGTCACTTCCTGTCCTTTCGACTATACCTTTCAATGTATATCCCTCCCTCTCTATGATTGGGCTCCTCGTGCTGGTGTTGCTCTTATTTCACCAGAGCTTCACCGAATACGGGCAAGAACGCAAAACGGGCGGCTGCACCTTCCTCATACCCAAAAGCCACACGCCGGACTTGTTCGGAAGGAGCCAAGTGCCCTCTTAGTGCTTTTAGTGGGGATTTGGCGGGGGGGTTCAGTTCACTGGATTGGACTGGCGGCGAAAGAGACGGGAGAACTTTCAAAGCGGGGGGGTGCCGTATTAGGGGTGTTGCTTTGGAGGGGCTCTGGCTTGAGGAGAGGAAGGAGGGTTTTTCTTTAGATTTTTCCTCTAAACTACTCCGTAATGATGGACATCATGAATCATGAGGTTGATCTATAGTCCTCAACTTCTTCGAAATACACCTTCTCATTCTTCGACCTCAATCCTCCAACATCTTTCATAATGGCGCCCATCAATGTTGGCATCATCGGCTACGGGTATGTCGATATCCTTCCTCTCCTGTGTCCTTTGCTCCCCCCTGCAGCTATCGGCACTAACTGAATTCTTCTCTAGCTTGTCTGCCAAAGTCTTCCACATTCCCTTCATCTCGACATCTCCCTCCTACACCCTCCACACAATCGTCCAACGCTCCCCCAACGAGACCTCGTCTGCGCCCAAAGACCACCCCTCCATCACCCACCACACCTCGACAGAACCCCTCTTCGCCGACCCCGCCGTCGACCTCGTCATCATCACCACCCCTCCCAACACGCACTACGCCTTCGCCGAAGCTGCCCTCAACGCCGGAAAGCACGTCCTCGTCGAGAAGCCTTTCGTCCCGACAGCACAAGAAGCCACCACGCTTATCCGTCTCGCCGAAGAAAAGAAGCTTGTGCTCTGCGTGTACCAGAACCGGCGATGGGATACGGATTTCGCCTCGTTGTGCAAGATCATTAGCGATGGTACCCTAGGCCGCGTTGTCGATTTCAACTCCAACTTTGACCGTCACCGTCCTGAGCGTCCGACAACATGGAAGGGCCAACTGTCCATGGCTGAGGGCGGCGGACCGCTCTACGATCTGGGGTCGCATCTCATTGATCAAATTTACTCGCTCTACGGAAAACCTGCCAAGGTCACTTCACAATTTATAAACCTGCGCGAGGGCAAGATCGAAAAGGAAAATCCGGACAGCGTCGTCGTACAGCTCCTTTACGAAAACGGCCTCGTGGCCACGGCCCACGCCAGCATCATGAGCATCGCGAAGCAACAACCGCGCTTCCTCGTCCGCGGCACAAAGGGTTCCTTTGCATCCTTCGGCCTCGACCCGCAAGAAGGACAGCTCCGGGACGGCCTCCTCCCTAATGATGGCAAGTTCGGCCTCGGTCCCAATGACAAGCCCTGGCAGGGTGAGTTGACGACACTGGCGGCCGACGGTACGGTTGAGGAGAAGGTTATCTCCCTCGAGGAACGACCTACGTATACCGCGCTTTTCGAGGGTCTTGCAAAGGCCGTGCGGGGAGACGGCGAGGTTCCTGTTCCTGCGACGCAGGCGCGGGATGTTCTTGCTATTTTGGAGGCTGCCAGGAGGGCTGCCAACGAGGGAGAGTCGGTGAGGGTGTAATTTGGTACAATTTTGGAAATTTTCAGGGTGCAATCTTTGTTGGGATAGCCACTGTGTGGGCACATCCCTGCAGTTTGTTGGAACAAGTTTCAATCAAGCCTTCGATTGATCCATCTGTTGGATGCACGAAACACAATTATTTGCGTTTCCAGGAACGTGGCAAAACAAATGCAAAGAGACAGCGGGGAGGGTGCAAAAATGAAAACGAGAAAGAAAAAGGCCGAATTCCATTGATGCTCAACTTTGGTAACGTCCCCTTTTCTCGTTTCAGGTCACCGTGGACTGACCTCCAGCAAAACATTTGTTGTAAACAAACGAAAAAAATGACTACCTGGACAAGAAGGAATCGAGTTTCAGGTTCTTTCGATTTTAATTCTGCCGCACCAGAGTTTTTCAGTGCTTGGAAGACACAGAACTTGATGCTTCTATTCAACCTGAACTCGGTCGACATTCCATTCACGAGGCGAAATTCGAGGACCAAGATAATTCAAAGAGAAAAAGGGCGCGCTTTAGATATATCGTACAACTCAACTCCGCCAAAGACTAAGGAAAAACAAAAGAGTACCGAACATGTAGAAAACGTGGACACGAGGGACCGAAGCACAAGACAAGACAGGATCAAAGAAAGAAGAGAAATAGCAAAAGAAAATTCAAACCCAACCATCATATCTTTTCTGAGATATCGTCCAGACGCCCTTACCCAGGGCTAAAGCCACCTTTTTTTTTTTCCGTTCGCCAGTCTATCGTTCCCGGTCATAAGAAAATATGATTAATGAATCAAAGAGAGTGAAAGCAAAGAAAAGTAAGAGAGAAAAAAAGGAACGAGGTGATTAGTCTAGGCCGCAGTCAAAGACCGCCCAAGATCAAGTTCCCTTAGCACCGGCCGCTGCCCCTTGGCACTCACCGAACTCGTTACGCTTCCCGACCGCGAAGGCACCTGGCCAACAACCACAGGTTCAATCTCCACAGACACAGTCATCGTGGTCTCGCACTGAATCGCCATGCCTACAACGCCACCCTTACTCATACCGAAGCCCCGAAGCGAGCCGTTCGAACGCGAGTTCTTGTCCGTGTTCAAGCGGCTCAAGGCGCCGACTTTGGCGCCCAGGGCTTTGACGCCCCATTTTGCCCATCCGCTTGTGCGGTCTGCTTGTTGGCCTCCGGATACGAAGATTAGGTTTCCAAAGCGGCGGCTCGGGGGCGTGCGCATGAAGGAGAAGGTGTGGATTCCGGTATCTTGGGTTGGTGGGCCGCCGGAAAAGACGATGGCGCGGCGCGTGGTGCTGTAGAGGAGGACGTCCATCCAGCCGTTGCAGGCGATCATTGCGCCGGCGAAACAGAAATAGCCTAGGGATACGTCGCGGCCTGTCATGGAGGCTAGACGTCCGGCTGCGAGGGGCACGGTGCAGAGCATGTAGACTATCGGGTACAGGAGAAACGTCTGTTGGCGGGCGTGGGCGGGGATCGGGGGTAATTCCTTGAAGATAGAGGAGGCGAGGGAGCGGGGGCTACCCGGGGCTTTGGAGATTTGGTTCGGGTCCGGGTTCGGGTAGTGTTCTGCGCGGGAGGTGCTGCGCACTATGCCGCCCGTTCGAGCCTCTCGTTGTCGGTTTCTTCGGCCGAGCTTTTGGGTGTGGATGAAGATTATAACGTACATTATGGTTGTGAGGGCTAGGGAGAGGAAGATCCAGAGGTAGTGGAGGTAGAGGCGGATGTCTTGGTAGATGGAGTTTACCCAGCACTGTAGAAAGGGTGTGAGCGAGAGGATCTTGGGGGAATGGATGATGGGGAAGACCTACCCATGCACCGGCGCGGACGAAAAATCCATCTCTTCCTGCACCGTTGCGTGTAATTGCGAGTCCAAGAAGGGCAGTTCCGAAAACAAAGACCCAGGATCCTGCAATGATAGCGTAGAACGCTCTTGAAGGCAGGCGAAAATCCCGAACCACACCCAAGTATGAATGAATGGCAATCAGAGAGATGAAGACCGATGAGGCCAAGTCGCCGACGGACACAAACCAGCCCTGTGCCCAACAAGCTGAGGATCCAACTACAATAGCGTCGCGCGATAACCAGGCGACGTTGATGAGAGAGGAAATCGCTTGTTGCATATCAGCGAGCAAAAGATTCAACACCAGAATGAGAAACTGATTAGGCGGGTTCTTTCGAATTCGCTGGAAAACAGACTCTTTTTTCGGTGTCGCAGAAGCAGGTTCCGGTTTGTTGGCAGGGAGATACACCGCATGCGGCACGAGAAATCCATCGTCGTCAGTAAGTGGCGACTGCGGTCGTTCAACAGGATTTGCGCGCGGCCGATTCGGATCTTTGAGAGTCCATGATGCGATTCGGTAGCCTAGGAATACGAGGAGTGCTAGGCTCGAGAAGAAGGATATGAAGCCAAAGGTTGCTACTGCTGCGAGACCGTGGCGTAGGCTTGGGGGGAGAGGTCCGAGGGAAAAGGGGGAACTCTCCGAATTGAAGAGGATTTGGACTTTTGGAGCGGCGTCCATGGAGGATGTGTCCATGGAGGGCTCAGCCATCGGGGCAGAGATTTCGATGGTTGCAAGTTGTCAAAGAGTGTGTTGATGAGATGCTGGATCAGTGATGAAGAATACTCTCAGAGTATCATAGTTTTGCTTCCAGAATGGGTGAAGAGAGTGAGAAAAGTGAGAAAAAGGGATAATAATAAAGATGATACAGATGGCCAGATCTGTTCAGAAAAGAAGAAGCGAATCAATCGTCGTGCAAAGAAAGTATCTGGAAGCCCGTCTTAGAATCAACACAGAAGAAGAGATTAAATGAATTACGGAGAAAGGAAAGAGAAAAAATCCAAGAGTGGAAACGATCGGAGAAATAAAGTATTTTAACTCAGACGTTGAGGGACGATTGCATCCCCGGAAAAAAAGACAGGCGGCTGAAGTTGCGGAGAAATGGGACGGTGAGCGTGATGTGCAACGGGTATTAATGATGGTAATGATGAGGATTTCAGGCAGGGTACAGGGTTCTTTGCTCCTGCCGATGTTAGACATGGGATGTAAGGAGGTTTTTGAGATCGTCGAGATTGGGTTAACGTTAACGGAACGGATGGGAATGGGAATGGATGAATTGGGGATCTACGATCTTCGGGGGGTCTACTTTGGACGACGGGGTATTTTTCGCATTCGGATGAGAGAATCTACGATGGAAAAAATAGAGTTTTTGTCCTTCTTTACAGTCAAGTACAAGTAGGTGATTGAGAGGCCGGCCCTGTCTTTCAGAATCAACACTGTGAGTGAGCCTTGCCCTTGGTTGGTATGCGGTTTCATTGAAATTACGGGACTAATTATCGCCTTCCTGCAAGGGCCAGGGCACGAAGCACTGAAGCACTTCAACGGCTAAAGAGAAAACAGAACGAAAAACATACGAAATCGAACGGTTGTCGAACAAGAGGAGCGTGCGTGGTCTTGGTTCACCGTTTACGATGAGAATTATCCAAACGGCATCCTTTGTCAGTCGGGGAATTTCTACTGGCAGGGCGTTGTTGTCCATCCAATGATCGCCCAACCTGTTACAACTTTGTTCCAGAGTCTATTAGGCTTAAATCGCCGAGATTGGGAAGGGCTGGGCTGGGCTGGGCTGGGCTGGCTTCTGAGCTGAGTGATGGACTGGATTGACGGTCTTGTTGGTGGAACAGAGCCAGACTTGTGACATTCACAAAGGCAATTCTTACTGTGAATTGCGTCGTTCTTGTGCAAATTTCCCGGTTTGTGAATTATAGTCTGCTATGCTATCCATTTCAAGATACGGCGTCAAGGACAAATTAGACGGTAATGGCACGCACTCTCTCGTAGTTGAACATTCGAGAGAAACGAGACATTCAATGCCGTGTTGATTCCTCCAGACAGATCAGCACCTTACTAACTACCCAGCACCTATCAATCTACACCTTATCTACTACTCCGTATAGCCATCTACGGAGTACTGGCCCAATTTAGATCTTTGAATGGGGGCGACTCGAGGGATTGCATGCCAAGACGAGAAAGTGGCATTGTTTCCCTTGCACGAACATGGTTACGAGCATGGGTCAAGACAAAAGGAGCAATGAGCTCCTATGGTATCGAAGAAAGGATTGGGTGTGTTTCTCCTTGTTTCGGGAACTGACTCGGAGGACGGACTTTGCCGTTGTCTACGGAGTACTATCCCCTCCCCTCCTCCCATCCTCCGCTCAAGGTGACGTTGAGCCTCCCCCCCCCCCCAGCATGCATTTCTCACCAGGGTAATTTTGGCACCCTTATCTTCCACTTTTGGCACTGTCATGTCTTTTGGCAGATGGTGTCAACTGATACCGATACTACACCGTGAATTTCAAGGCTTGTTTGTCATACGGAGGGTTGGTTTTCCCGGGGCATTTTGCTTTTCGAGTGTCTTGAAGAAAGGCAGGTGCAATCTGTTCAGGGGAATTGTTTGTTCCTTCCCAGTAAGCAGAAGGCAGAAGTGCCCCGAAGCAAAGCCCCATAGCTTGGCACCTTCCTAAAATAAAATAAAAGCCCCCCGCTATGAAAGGAAAGGGTGGAAATCTGCCTTTTTTTCTACTGGCTACAAAAGTCCATCTCGATCCAACCAATTAGAAGTCCCACGTGGTGCTGGCCATGGCAGATAACAAAAGAGGCAAATCGATCATCATCGCTGCTCCCATAATGTCCAGCCAATCCAACCCCGAACCCATTCCAAAAGCCCCGGTCCGCCGAGAACTGTTGAGTCGACCATTCCGTCACCGAGCATGGAGCCAAGGAGGGAGGCCCAGTTGGGCGGGGGGAAACCCCAAGACCTGCACTCGAGAAGGAGAAGGGGGCGAGAATGGGCGAGAAGTCACTTCGCGAGACCTTCAACCACTCGAAACGAAACAAGTGCAAACCTAACGGGTCTCCCGGGAGGAACTCAGCCTATGAGAGGTCCCATTGCCAACTCTTATTTGCAGTTCTGCTCACCGCAGGTCTCGAAAAGTCAACGGATGGTACTCTGAATCTATCAGGTCTCGGCCCTGGTGCGGGCCCGTCCGACCTCACACTTGTGCATATGCCGTACCATCCTTTTCTTCAAGGTCAAGATGGGATCGTCAAAGATTGGAGGGGCCGAATGATTGGCTCGGGGGCACGCGGGCGCACGCCAGTATGACATTTTAATAAGATTTAAAACATGCAGACCACCCAGCTGCATTGACTCTCTTGTAGCCTCCTCGACCTGCAGCTCTCGTTTCCTTTTTACATTTATCTGCCTCGGTGTTTCCTCTTTTCTTTCTTTTTTTTTTTTTTTTGGTTTCGCCTGTCTCCTATTTAGCAATTGCTTTGGACAAGGCTAGGAAAGGAAAACCCAGAGAAAACAAAAGATTGAAACAATCGCATTGAAGAGACAAGATGAATAGCCTCGTTTCGTTGCTCGCTCTCGCGGGCCTTGTGTCTGCCGATGACTACCTTTACAGCTCGCGGCTTGCCAAGCGTGGCATTGACGCCGCTGGAAACTTTAACATGTGTATGTCGATCTCTGTCGCCAGTCCTTTTTTCTTTTTCTTTTTTGCCCTTCCCTTCTTACATAGCTTCCCGCTAACAGTGGACCGCCAATAACAGCCTTCTTCCACATTAATGATGTCCACGCTCACTTGGACGAATTCTCCTCTTCGGGTACCGACTGCACAAAGCCCGAGCGCGGCTGCTTTGGTGGCTACGCCCGTGTCAAGCACACCGTCGACACGCTCCGCCCCCAGTACGAGGACAGCCTCTGGCTCAATGCCGGAGACGAATTCCAGGGCACGCTCTTTTACTCATTCTACAAGGGTGAGAAGATTGCCGAAACCATCAACCAGCTGGGCTTCGATGCCATGACACTCGGTAACCACGAGTTCGACGGCGGCGACGACGAGCTCGGTGACTTCTTGAACAACCTCACCTTCCCCATTGTCTCGGCCAACATCGTCTCCGACAACGAGAAGCTCAACAAAACCATCAAGCCCTACGTCATCTTTGAGAAGCAGCAGATTGCCCTTATCGGCTGCACCACCACCACCACTCCGGGCATCTCAAGCCCCGGCGAGGGAACCAAGTTCCTCGACGTCATTCCCGTCGTGCAGGCCACCATCGACCACATCCGGTCGACCACCAACATTACTCGCATTGTCGGCCTCACCCACATTGGTTACGACGAGGACCAGCGTCTTGCCGAGTCGACTACGGGCCTCCACCTCATCATGGGCGGCCACAGCCACACGCTTCTCGGCGACATGGACAAGGCCGAGGGAAAGTACCCGACCATTGTAAAGAACAAGAACGGCGATGAAGTCTTCATCGTGACGGCGTGGCGCTGGGGCGAGATGCTCGGCTACATCGACGTCACCTTTGACAGCGCGGGCAAGGTCCTCGCGTACCACGGAGCTCCCATTCACATGACGAACCAGACGGAGCAGGACCCGGCCCTCCAGGCCCAAATTGACGGGTGGCGTGTCCCCTTTGAGGCCTTTGCCGCCGAGGTGGTGGGCGAGAGCGAGGTTGAGCTCGACCAGAGCAACTGCCAAAAGGGAGAGTGCCTCCTCGGTAACGTCATGGCCGACGCCATGCTCGACAACCGCAAGGACACGGCGGATTTCGCCCTCATCAACGCCGGAGGCATCCGCGCCACCATTGATGCAGGCCCAATCACCCGCGGCGAGGTCCTCACCTCGTTCCCCTTTGGCAACTCGCTCGTCGAGATCAAGCTCACAGGTGAGGACCTCTGGAAGACGCTCGAGGGCTGCGTGTCGCGCTGGAGCCAGTTCAACGACAAAGTCATCACGTCTTTTTTCCAGGTCAGCAAAAACATTGAGATTACCTACAACCCCGAGAACAACAACGGCTCCAAGCTCATTGACGTCAAGGTCCGCGGCGAGGCCCTCGACCGCCACACGGACTACACGGTGGTCACTCTCGATTTTATTGCCGGTGGAGGTGACAATATTCTGCAGCCTCTCAAGGATCTTATCACGCTCGACACCCAGGACGAGGTGCTCGTTTCGTACGTCAACAAGTCGAGCCCCATCAAGGCCGAGATTGAGGGCCGCATCAAGACCACGGACCAGCAGGCGCCGTCTGAGGGTAGCGATTCCGGCTCTGGCTCTGGCTCTGACTCTGGCTCTGGCTCCAGTGATCAGCCCGGCTCGGCCAGCGGCGTGTCCGTTTCGACTGGTCTCGCCGCCGTTGCTGGCGTCGTTGTTCTCATGATGCAGTTGTAAGAGGCCTTGGGTCTTGTCTAATTTCTCTCTGTTCCCTTGTTTGATTCCTGTATATATCCACGATGAATTGAGTACCATAAGCCATTCGGAAAAAAAAACTGTGATTTGGTTATTGTCTCGTTTCAAGAATTAAAATGTGCCACAGTGAGAGCATGCAAATGAGGGGGGAGAAATCCACGTCTCAACCAAAACCAACTGCATCCACCGTCCTCCTTGCCAAATAAAAAAGAAAGAAAACCAGCTCGCGAAATAAATTCAGGGACTCCAAGGCGCATCAGGCACGGCGGTAATAGTAATAACAACAGGCTCTGTAACAACAATCGTAGGACTGGGCGTAAAAATAGTAATGTACATCGTAACAGTCGACGGCGTCGGCCTCGGAATATCAAAGATTGTCGTAATGACGCGCGTTTCGATTGTGTCGTCGTCGTCGTCGTCGTCGGCGGCGGCGGCGTTGTTTTTTTTTTTTTTTTTCGTGGCCTAGGGGTATGCATTGGTATGCATTGGGAGTACCATTCCCTGTTCTTTTCCTCTTTCCCTTTGATGGGAAGAGAAGGAGAGTCTTACTTTCGTCGTTGAAGCAGTGGGCTCCTGTTGGACGGGCTTGTTGCGTAGCGCCATTCTCTTCCGCCGCCTGGATTTTTCCCGTTGGTATGTTTTCTGAAGAGGGGAGCGGAGGGGTTGGGCTTGTACATTGGCGTTCGGAGGTTTGTGTTGCGTCGAGGGGGGAGGTGTTTTGTGCTGTTATTTCCTCCTTCGGTGCCGTTGCCTCCTCCGTTTCCACGCTCCTGCCGCCGCGGCTACCGCTACCCCGGTTTCGACCTTCTCCTTCTACGTCGGAGGAAGTTGAAATAAGGTAAAGTATTTATATGAAGAAAGTATTAATAATGCTCCGAAATAGCATCCTGTTCCCAAAATTACAAGACAGACTCGACAAGAAAAGCAGTAGCTGGAAAGAAGACGGGATCCCAATGGAGATTGGTCCCGACACTGCAAGTTACGTCGTCTCGGATTGATCCCGAATGACCCAATTGCATATTGTAATGCCCGATCATCTAAATCCCACCACATGACCTTGTCTTTTTCCCTCTCGCGTGTTGCTCTGTTGACTGGCAATAACTGATGACGCCAGGAGCTCTTAGTCCGAATTGACGGCTGCCGCTAGGAAACATAAGCCCACGATCATCATTGGCAGGATGTTTCGAATACAATATGGATCATTAAGAAATCCATAGAAGTATAACTATTACTTGGTGGGTTTTCCCCTTCCCCCCTCCGCAATTGAGCTTTCAATCGAGGGCGAAAAGTGGTGAACTCTTTCGGGGAACAAAACGTCCGCTCAAGTACCCATTAAACCGCTAAACATGAATTATTAGGCCAGTCCACTTTGAAGAATAGAAGATATGTATAACTACTTATATTTAAAAAAAAAGTAAAGGATAAAAAAATTTCATTCAAATTATACGGAGTAATAAATACCCTGAGAAAGGGCAAAAAGTTAATTCAATGGGAAGAGCGGGGCTCGAACCCGCGACCTTTGGATAACCCGTAACCAGATTATGAGACCAACGCGCTACCGGCTGCGCCATCCTCCCCATTTGCTTGCAAATCGCTCCGCTGAGAATCCTTAACAAGTGTTGGGCTACGGGATGTGGCCAGCTTCCTCTCCCCAATCTAATGCGTGCAAAAGAGGAGCCGTCCTCAAAATTTTGCCCACGAAAATCACAACAAACACCCAACCCCTCCATGGGAAAACCTTCAGGTTTTCGAATAGCACTGCCATTATTATACTGCATGCATGTCTATGGCACTATTTTCTCTTTCGATGCATCTCTCCTCAACTCGCAATAACTCTTCTTTTCTTCTTCTTTTGCCTTCATTTGAGGTTCAGCCCTCACGCTTCACCCCGATCCCTTGAGCAGGATTGCCCTGGGTACTCTGCCACGGCCGTCGATGATTTCTTCTTAGTAGCATGTGATTCAACTCCCAACCTGGACTGTAGCACTGGGATGCCCCAAGTTTTCCCCCATGGGGAGATTGGTTGCTGGCCCTGTCACATTTTCTTTCGTTACTGGTCCTACCTGCCCCCGTCTTACCCCATCATTTCTCCACCTCTCGACTACTACTCCGTACGAGGTGGCCTTGTCTTTGGGATTCCTGTCCGTTGGATCCCTTTTCAAAGGGCCTTTTTATCAAGTAGATCTTGATTCTACGGAGTACTTGGCAGTCTCGAGAGGACGCAGGAAAGGGGTCCATAGGGAGTGCAACCCATACTCCGTACGCCAGTTTTAGACAGTGGCGTGCGTGGGCAACGCAAAGAGAGAGTCCTGGCCTCCGTTTAGTTGTTTGTAGCTTTGCTTGTTCCCTTGACCGCTGAAACTCGCGAGTATCAGGAGAGTACTCTGCAAATATCGTTGTAACTGAGTCATCGGATTCATTTCGGGAGACTGGACTGGGTGTTTGTTCCTAGTGCATTATTTCCCCCTCCGTCTTCGCTCTTCTGTTGACCAGGCCAGGCCATCAAGGATCGAGATCCAACGCCACAGCCACAGGTGGGCTGGCGGACTGAGCCCCACACAACTGACAACAGACACACCAATCATGACCGGCCTAATTAGCTACTCCCTACACGAATGGAGTAGACAAACACACCTTCCCCAGATTTTAAGGTCCAGGGTGGATTGGGTGGATGCCAGTGACTGAAGGAACTTTCCTAGGGCGCCTTCCCCCCAATGGACTTTGTGCTCGCTGCTCGTAGACTTGTACCTTCTCTGTTGGAACTCTCCCTTTCCTGTCCCTCTTGCCGTCTTGTGTGTTCTCTTGTTCTCGTGTTCTCGTGTTCTCGTATTCTCTGTCCCCTTCCTCCGATTTGGTTGACACGTCCATTTCTCTCCGTCGCCTCGTTAGCTTCTTGGCCCGCCACATCTCCAGCTGCAAGCCCAGCTCTGCAGCCAGCGTCCAGATGCTGATCACTGTACTCCGTACGGAGTAGTTTACTAACTTGGTTAAAGTTTTCTCCCTCCCTTCTCCCTTCATCCTCTTGTTCCTTGAAATATCCAAGATCCATTAGCTCAATCCAAGGCCGAGATGACACCCTTGGGTGGAATCAACATCATTATTACCCACCATACTCCGTAAACCTGCGGCAGCCCTTGTCGCTTGTCAGAGGTGTGGGACCGCGGATGGGATCTTTCTCGGCCTTGTTTCCCGATCCAGGTCAATGGCATGAATGTGAATGCGTTGCTCTCTACGGAGTACCATCGCCTCGTGGTTGTTACGCCAGAGGTGGGTGGGCCACTCTTGAAAGGAGCTTCCTCGATCTCAAAGCAAACAAGGAACGAGGGCCCCAATGGACCTGAAAAGTAGTTTACGAGTGGCCAGCCACTCAGTTCAACACTCGGCCGTCGTCATGTTCCTGTTTACGAAACATCACGCTCAACGTTAAGCTTCGCACTGTGCACAGGCACAGCTTGGTTGGACTTGCTGGCTCGTCGACAACTCGGCTCCACACCCACCTCTCGAGCTCTCACCCTCTCACAATCTTTCAGCCATCCGGAGTGAGCGACACGAAGACTACTCCGTAGACCTGCGGGGCCTGAACCTGTATAGTTTACTCTCTCCATACGTCACCGTGCTAGGAGACGGCACCTTGGTGGTGAGAGGGGTGATTGGTGAATGCGACATGACGATCAGGTTCTCGGCCCCTTCAATGGGTTGGGGTTCGAGAGCCTTCACAAAGGTCCGGGGCAGGACCGTCGCGGGCCTACTTGTAGTTAGCTGCCTCCCTCCCCTGGCCGAAGGTTGTTAGACTGGCCGGGTAGAGTCTCCTTGACCATTGAGTGCCTCGTGCGTGTGTGTGCTGCTCTCCTAGCTTAGGTCCACTGCAGGACTAACTCGCAGAGACCCCTGGCGTTTATTGGCAATGCACATGCTAACATTGCTAGCATTGGCCTCGGTTCTATTCCAACCTCTCGACAGGATCATCTTGTTTTGCCCTCGCTTGACACCTCCCCCATCGAAAAAAAATGGCGTAGAGCTTAACAGTCCCCATCACCTTTGCCCATCCCGACAATTTCATGACGGCAACGTTTCTTGGCACTTCTGGGCACTTCTGTTGGTGTCACGCAGTTCCGACGACAACTACATAAAGCACCCCGTTCGCCATCTCTTTGCCTCTTCTGCCTAGGTAGATTCCACAACTCTTTGCCTGACATATTTCCAGTTCATTCGTTCTTGAAAGTCGAGTTTCATTTCAATCGTTGAAGAAAAAAACTAAAGCCTCTTGACCCAATCGAACCCCGAAACCCTTTCTCAAAATGAAGTACTCTGCAGTAGTCCTCAGCCTCGTCGCCGTCGTCGCGGCTCAGGATCTCACCATCACGTCGTGCCCCGCCGCCAACGAGTGTATCCTCACCGCCATCTCCGGCTCTGGCGTCTGCCAACCCGGAGAATGGTCCTGCGCCTGCTCGAACCTCGAGTCCATCCAGACGTCGGCCGCACCTTGCGTTCTCGAAGCCTGTGGTGACAAAGCCCGTACGTTTCATCTCTTCCACTCTAACCCCATGATGCCTTGCTGCATTGTCCACCGTATATCTTGACCCTCCACTAACCGAGTCTTATCACATACAGTTGCCGTCCTAAGCGAAGTCGAGGAAATCTGCGCCGCCCTCCCCGCAGACGGTGGCTCCGGCGCTTCTAGTGCCGCTGGCGGTGATGAGACTTCGGCCCCTGCAACAAAGAGCTCGCCTGCCGAGACCTCTGCTCCATGCACCACCTCGAGTGGCTATGAGGATGACTACGATTACTCGGGCTCCTGGTCCTCGTCCGGTGGCCCTACCCCTACCGGCGGCGCCCCCGCGGCAACCAGCACTTTTGCCCAGGCCGGTGCCGGCGCTCTCGTCCCCGCCACCGGACTCCTTGCCGCTGTCGCGGCTCTTCTCCTCTAGTGTATTGAGTACACGTTTACCAAATACTTTGTCTTTTTCTAGAAACCGAGCTCTATGTATAACGGGTTGACGGGTTATGGGATATGGCAAGGCGCGATGCACAAGATTGCGGTCATGGTTGTGACGTCAAAAAGGCCAACCATATGGGGGGGTTAACGGCCCTGTTGGTGGTAATATTAATGAGCGTCACTGGGATTTAATGAAATATGCGAAAATATGCGAAAGAAAAACTTGATTCAAAGTTTGAATAGGCGTCAATCCCAAAATAACCTTGCACAAACTGACGCCAAGGTTCCTGAATGCTCAACTTAACCTTCTCGTTAGGCTTGAAAGTGTATTGTAGTTTTCCCGAACTTTGCTATTATTAAACAAAGCCACCCGAGAAAGATGCCTGAAGCCTCACATTCACAGACTTTGATACATGCTATAAAAGAAAAGTGGCGGCATTAAGTTTTACTATCTTGTCAAATGGGTATCAGATCCGTATCTATCCAAGTCTATTTGGCGTAAGGAGATAAAAAAAAGAAGGAAACAAAAGGCCCGGTTCCAATACATAGGTTAATGGAATATAACAGGAGGGATTAAAAACGGAAAAAGAGGATGCGGAGGGGGTGGCATGCATATTTAATGTTTCCCGGCGGTGACGGCCTCGACAGCCAACTGTTCAACGCGGCCTGCGTACAATCGCATCGAATGACACACGGGGTCGCCCCAGACCACGCCTCGTAGCATCTGCTCGTCAATGCTCCATGCCGTTGTCCCTTGAGCAAGTCTCTGGTCAACCGTCTTTCGGGCGGTCCGCCTCGAACGGGACTCGGGCGACCGCAACAGGACCACATGACCTGGGTTGCTGAGCGTCGAAGGCGGTACTTCCCAAACGGGCCGAGTATGTGATAGCTGTCTGCGAGTAGACTCCGACGAGGGTAGTAGCGGGCGGCGCGACTTGGTGCTAAAGAAGAGCCTGCTCTTTTCCTTGGGGCGAGACGAGCTCTTCGACTTTTTCTTCCTCTCAAGCCGAAGATCGTCCGGCGATGGTGTAATGAAAAGTTCTAACAAGCTCTTCACGTACGCCTTGTCAGCGCGAGCAACAGGGTCACCCTCGTTGATAAACGACATGAATAGACTCTTTCGAAGATCGGGATGATTGGGCTTCGACAAGGGCAGGAGCGACACGGGAGGAGCGCCAAAGGTGATGCAATGGACGCGGTGAAAACTTTGAGTCAATTGGCTGAGCTCCGATCGAGCTTCGGGGCTCGTCGAGAGCATATGGGCGTAGAGTAGCGAAGCGACGGCACCACCGGCGCTGTGCCCTGTAATGAGTAGAGAGTAGTTTCTGCGACTGGGATCTTCTTGGAGTAACTGGCGCAGTCGGTTGGCCACAGGCTTGATAATTCCCTTTGCCACGTTGAGGAACCCAGAGTGGCACAGGTTTCCAGTGTCATCCTGTGCAGTGTACAATTAGCTTTGAAAGTTGAGGGTAGGGAAGAAAAGGGAAGCGGGTTGGAAATCTTACCAAAAAGTTGGTGGGCGATGTTGGGGCCGTGTTCAGGTTTACCGCCCAGTCCATGAAGTTCGAAGTGCCGCGAATGGCAAACACAATGGTGTTCATGGGGTCCATGGGTACAGACTTAATCACCATGGCCTTGGTTCCGGTGCGCCAGTCGCCACTAACATTTGTGTCGCGCTCTTTGCCCTGAGGTGCATCGTAAACACGCTCCGAGTATTGGGCGGCCAGGCAGATGATGGGCCAAGTGGCCAGGTACAGTCGCAGGGGCTGTAGATTGGCGGGCAATCGGGAGTTGGCATAGGCGTCTACCTTGGCAAAGTAGCTACTTGACAAGAGCGAAGATGCCATTCCGGCTTGGCCCTTGGATTGGGATCCGTCATGGCGGCTCGACTTGTTCTTTGAGCTCGAATGTGATCGATGCTCATGGTGGCGGGATGGTCTTTCCGAGCGACGAGTCGAATTCAAAAGAGCCTCGTTTCCGACAAAGCCTTCGCGCTCAATGAGTGTCATTAAATCGCCAAATTTTGCCCAGACCTGGTCGTAGAGTCCACCGCTTCCACCAGGCGGACAAACTATGGTAGGACCGTACATATGGAGTGCTTGCATGCCATCATCGTACAATTGTGGCAGGGCTTTCATAGGGTCGGTAGCCAAGTTCAGCATCGATCCTGTCAAGCGGGTGAGGGCAGCAGCGCTGCCGCCCTGGCGATAAATTTCGGGCATGGCTGGCGAGATGTAATAGTGATGATTTACTACAACGGGCTGGTAGGATTTGGGTTGCGCATTTGGGTAGTCATTTGAGGCCTGGCCGGGGTACGGCGGGGGGTTTGGAGACGGGTACGGAGGAGCTGAAGAAGAGTTTATTTGAGGCGACGGGTCTTCGGCGTAGTGCACATAAAGTTCCTGGTCCCTGCGAGGGCGGCCATCATGGTGGTGAAGATGGCTATGGCTGTGTTCGTAGTGGCCGCGATCGTGTCGTGCAATAGGGATTGGAGCTGTGATGTTGTGTCGGGGTGGTGGGGAATGCGCTGGTAGCTCGACTGGTGCCATGTTTCGGTGTGGCAGGTCTTGGGGCTGTGTCGTGTGCCTCATACTGGACGGGTCATCGGTTGTGTGCCGTGGGGTTGTTTTAAAGCGCGGAGGCGACGACGACTTTGATTTTTGATTATTTTTAGGCTTGTCGAAAAATAGAAACGGCATCTTGGCGGTTTTGCTAATTGCCAGGCTTGAGTTTTTTGTGGTGTTGGAATACGGTAGAGTGTGTGCAGTCTCGGCGCGGGTTCGGTGTAGCTCCTAAGGGTAAGGTAGTGTCTTCTAAGGTCGCAGAATAGCAACGAAGGGTATGTCTGCGCAGACGAGCGAACAATACGTTCGAAGTTGAATTGATTGGACACGATAATGGGGGAATCAAAGGTCTGGTTGATGGATTCGACTTGTTCCGTGCAGTATGTGGTGGATGTTGGGACAAGGGTGGCGATATTGTCAATAAGAGATAAGCCAACATTGAAGTGTCAGTTACCAATGTTAGAAAACAGAAAATGGAAACGAGGAAGGGCCCAAAGAAATATCTTTCTCGACGGCGGCGTCAAAAAGAGGCTCAAAGACTTGGACGAGAGAGAATGGGTCTGCGGGGCTCTCCAACTCTTGAGTAGTAGTTTGCATTTAGTTGGATATCTTGAGGATCTACTCCGTAGAGAGTTGGACAATGGGGATATAGCGGAGATGCCTCACGACTCGAGCAACTGGGAAAAGGAGACCCGAAGCCTCAGCGTCATAGGATCACACACAGCTTTCTATCATGACGGCAATAACGGGGTGGGCATATGGAGGAGATTCCGAGGCTCATTCAACGGGTCTGGGCAATTGCAGGTTTTTTTCTGCGCGACAGACATATGACAGACAGCAGCAAGGGATGCCATTGACAGCATTGAACCAGAGGGTCTGAGAAGGGCTGTTCCAGTGTCAGTGTATCTGTTGGTGGGGGGTTGTTTGGAACGGTTCGAGCCAGAGTTGGCAAGGTGGTGAAAATCTTGTGGTGAAAATCTTGTTTCAAAGAAGAAGAGATTTTGAGGGTAAGCCTTTCGTTTCTTGGAAAGAAGGCAAAAGTTGCCGCCTTCAGTCAACGAGGGTTTTCTAGCGTCAAGACAGAAGGAGGGACCCATGTTTTACTTGTTTCCATTTTCGGCATCTGATGGTGGGGGGTGGTGGGAAAGGGAAGGAAAGTATGGGCAGATTTGGAACGAGGAAGGAAAAAGGGCTGGCTACCCAATTGTGCCCCTCCATTGCCCCCCCCTCCATTGCCCCCACCTGAGGGGTGAGCATAGCGTGTGGCATTACCTGTAGCGTAGCGGGATAGCGCTGGGAATTAGTGGGATTACAACTGTACAGAATTGTTGGTAGCATCAATAGCGTCGAGAGGGATCCATCTGGAGAGGAACCCCTCGCGATGACAATAGTTGGATTGAACAGAGTCGACTCATGATCTCGTAGGTACAAAAATTTAGTGAGGTGATGGAATTTTGCAATATCGTCCTTGCAAAGTTGGTCATGGCCGGGCCGGATCTCATGCTATCAACGGGCCAGGGGCGTAGTCGCTCGTGCCCAGCTAGGCCAGCCCCTATTCGCCCTCCCAATCCAATGCCATATTTACGGCTTACAGCGGGCGTAGTCAGGCGTAGTGCAGGCGTAGTAGTGCATGTGATGGTGCTGGAAAGGCGGCTTCCCTTAGAGTAGGGATGAACCCCCAGCATACGTGTGAATATACGGAGTAATAAGACAGTGCCCTCACCACCCTCATAACGGCTGGACAGAGATGGCAAAGCACAGGGCGATCGATGTCATTCTAGCATATGACTCACCCCAACCAGCAAATCAGCCTTGGCCAATCGTTTAATCATCAGAGATGGAGAGACCAGCCAGTAGCTCAGTATTAGCTGTGAAGATTTTTTACTTGTATCGAGAGCTTCCATGCGGACGGCCTTGCTGGCTAGATGCCTTGAAAATTAGGTGGGGAAGCAGCGGCTCTTCAAGTTTCTCCCAGCTCTGCTGCTGACCAAGTTCTGCCCACTATTACTTTTCCCTCAGAGTTTCATCATCTCTACACATTCGCCCACCCCGTCATTGAGCTAGTTGGAGAGCAAGCAACGTCAGTGATCCGAACCAACTCCTGAGCTTTGCAGTCGTTCCATCCATGTGCTTCCCTGCATACGGAGTACGAGCTGCATCTCAAGAACACAGTTTTCTCTGTGTTAGTTGGTCAGTCAATGCCCCCCTCTACTACTCCGTAGTTTACTCCGTATTGCAACCCCACCACACCAGTCATCCTTGAACCTCTTCTGCATCGTGATTTGTTACCGTCAACGGCTTCGACCCCCAATCGACTTTCAGGGCATCCGCATTAGTGCGCAGACTAAGCTCCCCGGGCGGCTACAGGCGCCGTCTTGTGCTGAGCGAGTCGTCAGCTTGGAAAGGCGATTGGATAAGGCTATGGAGTAGCTGCAGAGGATATCACATCACCAACGGAGTAGACTATTCTGGCTTTCTCTGCCTTTCCTTTCTCTTCTCCCTTTGAACTGCAGAACGAATGAGGAGGGCGGAGGTTTTTCTCCCTCGGCTATTACCTACAAGTATGCAAAGTGCAACGAGGGGCAAAAAGAGGCGGCGCCGGCGGGGTTTGCAAGGTGAGAAGGTGAGGTGAGATTGTCTCACTCCCATGCCGAGCTGCCTTGGTTGCGAACCATCTAAGTTCCGCCTGTACGTGTGCTTGTACCTTTCGCTTTTATCCCCCGTGATCGTGATATGAATTCAACACTGAGTACTCCGTATTGGAGAGAGAAGAAAAGGAAAAAGAAGGAAATAACTATATAATACGAGCAAATAGAATAAGAAGTATATAAAATATAAAATGGTGTAATTTCGAGAAATGATTGCGTTGAAAACGGATTGATGAAGACGAGAACCATCATCTGTAGCCAGCTGCTAGCAGAAAAAAATAAAATAAAAAAACTAGGCCAGCCAGGTCAGGGGTTTCAGCGAACAAGGCAAGGCTAGCGGAAACCTGAAAATGCTGCTAAAAATCTTGACCGAAGCTACGGCCCATGCTAAAGAAGCTAGAGACGAACACGTCGACAGCAAGTCGCACCAAGGAAATGAAGGTGGCGGGAGCGCTAAAATCATTTGGTGATGCTGTCGCTGGCTTCCCGGTTTTTCCAGGCCAAAAGTATTGGATGATTTTCTCTCAAGGGAAGAAGACGACCTCGGATTGGACCAGACCTCGAATTGAACGTAGATGGAAGGGGCTTGTGGCAGCTTCGTAGTGTTTGATTTTCATTATAAAATTTTTTCATAATTTCCATGTCCATTTCCATTGCTGTTCTATTCAACTCCCCGAATCGCACTTGATCTACTTCTCAAAACCATCTCCGAGAGTAGTCCATTGACATGAAGGCGAAGGACTACAATTGTCTTGTCTACCCATGGTTTGTTGCAGTTTTAAATGGTCCGAACCGATTTTGGCATTGAGACCCTTGAGCTGAGCCATCGTGTACAATCTCACGAACCCTCTCGAAGTTGGTTGGGACTAGTTGTTCGACAAATTGAAGAAGAATGGTTGGAACTTCGATGTCGTCTCGCCTGAGGAATGGCTTCGTCTGATGCGGGAAAGTGCAAAGCGTGGCGAAGTTGGGAAGAACCCGTGTATCAATCTACTCGACTACTTCCAGGCCCAGTATTGTTCTGGTATGAGAGACGATGCTGGATCACCCAATTTCCAGTTTGAAACTGAAATGGCTGCCCAAGTGAGCGCCATGTTTCGTGATCCGCTAAGAATGTTGGAACAAGGCTATGCTGCCAAATTCATGAGGGAGGACTTCATGAGACAGTGGTGCAGGTGATGGAAGCCATCATGGATTACTCTTGTATCATGGATTGGAAGTGAGATTGCTGAGAGCGAATAAGCAAAGTGGACGCAATCTTCACAAGTATGAGAGAGAGAGTTTTAAGATATCTTCCCGAACCATCAGCTAATCTAATATTTTATCCTTCTCTACTCCGTACTTCTATATCAATGCCGAGATTCGGGTAATGTGTCACATTCAATCTACCAAAAGACTAATGAGCACGGAAGCAGGATCCTGCGCCACATTGAGCTACATGAGCTTGAAGGGGAGCTCTCTCAATCATCTTTACCTTTGCTTTGTTTTTATTTTCCATCTAAAATTTTTGTTTTATAGTTTTGTTGTTTGGTCGAAAACCAGTCTGTCGACGAGTTCGCCTGGGGAGGTGAGCACGAAAGCATATTCCTGCGCCACATTGAGCCACCTGCTGTGCCACTAAATACAGTGGGTACGCACTCCCAAGGATGAAGATATTTTAGGGGAAGGACCTCATTTTTTCTTTTCTTTTCATTCATTCTCGATAGACACATCATCGATCTCTTTTGACAATCTTTCAATACACCACTTTTTGCCATTTTACGTGATTTTCCCCTCTCGCCGCTTGATCTTCCTTCTATTCATCTCATGGCCTCTAGGCTTCTCCCATTGGAGCGATTCTTGGAGTGTATCGTCCCGCCATGTTAGGGAGACACTTTAGTAGGAATGCCAATGCTAAGACTGGCCGCCATCTGATGGGTAGAAGGAGGCAAGTTGGCAGGGGAAAGAAAGTGAGGCCAAGAACCTTTCCCCCAAAGAGAGTGAGCTTGTCATCCCTACGGGATGACAGCTCCCTTCCTTGAACCTTTCATCATGACAGTCACCTAGCGGCAAGCCCAGGTGGTTTGGTGCTATGTAGAGGAGACTGGCAGTGTGATGCGATGCATTTCTGCTCCAGCTCACTAAGATATAATATACACGTATTTACTCCTAAAATTTTCCAACCAAACCAATTCAAACATAGCCCCGAGGCCGTCTAAGCCTCTCACAAAGCCCCAAAAGGGCATCTTCAAGCCGCAGAGAAACGCTCGCTTGCAGCGCAGCGCAACACAGGCGACTGGAGCCGCCATACGCTCCCAACTCGAGCTCGACCCCCGAGGCGACGGCCTCGACAAGAACGACCAAGACATGGCAAGCGACTTGTCTGACGGCGAGGATGAGCCAACGACAGAGACCATCAGGGAGGACGACCCTGACCCGATAGGTCCTGAGAATGAGCCGCCCCGCGCTGACAACCACGGACACAACACCAGCGCAGACAAGGCCAAGGCCTTGTTCTACGCCAGCAAGACGCCAGAGCTGCTTACACAGCTCGGCGTCCCTACTGAGGATCTGGAACAGGCAATCCGGACCACTGGAAGGGACTGCGGCCCCTTCCTCACGGTAATCCAGGCGATCGTCAGCCGACTGGCGGCCACCAGTATGAGGGCCGCCCACGACGCACCGCAAACAAAAACATACGCGGCAGCCGCCGCAAATGCTCTCCCTATTGACACGCCGGGTGTCACCAGGGTAAACAAACACAAAACAAGGCCCCTGAGAACCGCCAGGGAAACGCCCCACAACCCCACCCTGAACCAAAAGCCAGGCAAAGGCCGCAAGCCAAGAGAAACCTAGCCATTATCAAGCTCTCCCTTGGCGGCCCCATCACGGCCACCGCAAAGAAACTAACCCCAGCCCAGCTGGTAAAAAGGATCAACGCAGCGACGGCGCAAACACCAGGCCGGACGGATGCTCAAGCCATCCGCATGCTTCCCAGCGGAGATGCAGAGGTGCACTTCGCTCCAGGGCCAGTAGAGGGATGGTTTCTCGCAGACCGCCTCTGGGCGCAGTCTGCCACCGGAGCCGAACTGGCCATTAAAGGGCCCCAACTCGTAGCCACGGGAATCCCAGTGGACACCCTCCGCTCAGACCCAGGGATCCTACTACGGGATATCCAAAAGGAGAACAGCGCCAGCATTATCGACGCTAAACCCATGGTCTCGAAGGACAAGACCAACCCCACAACAGGCTGCCTCAAGCTGACCTTCAGCAACGAGAAAGCCGCGAACTATGTCAAGAAGAAAGGCTTCCGCCTCGACTTCGGGATATACCGAACGACGCAATACAGACCCTCGGAGCCTGAGCCCCAATGCTACAACTGCCAGGCATGGGGACACAAGCGTTACTCCTGCCGCGGAGCGGCCAAATGCGCAAACTGCGGAGGGAGTCACCCCACGAACGAATGCAGCGAAGCAAAGAGCACAAACTGCGCGAACTGCAAAGGGGATCACAAAACCAGAGACCCGAAGTGCCCTCTCAACACCACTCGGAGGCCCAGAACTCACTCTGACGCCCTCCCCGCCACACAACCCGCAAAGGAGGATACTGGGCCGATGACAGAGCCCGCCGAGGCCGATGTCATAATCGTCGGCAGCACTGAACCAGTCCAAACCCCCCCCAGCAAGAGGTCTAAATGTTAGTACGAGTGGCCACCTGGAATACAGGGCGTGCCGACCTCACACGGGAAGCGCTGAACAGCCAATATGACGTCGTATTCATCCAGGAACCATGGGTGAGCAGCTACACCAAGGACATTCGGAACGCCACAAGCGCAGGATATCACAAGATCTGGAACAAGGACGCCGCACTTGCCGCGTACATCTCCAGAAGTATCAGCTGCTGGACTACGGCCCAGGGAGATGGCTGGATCCGGATCACCCTCAATCCCACAACCCCCCACCCGACACATCTATATGGGGTCTACGCCAGACCTCCCAGACTCACCCCTTGGCACTGCCCTCTGCTCAATACGGATCTACCCCCGGAAGACACGATCATCATGGGCGACTTCAACACACACTGCCCAGAGTGGGACGCCCACGGCCGCAGCTCGCCTTGGGCCCCGAAATTACTCAACTTTGCGGAACAACCAGGTCTCACTCTGCTGACCCCAGCCGGCACAATTACGTGGCAAGGAACTGGAGGCAGGACCCACCATCGCACATCCACTATTGACCTGGTCTGGGCAAGAGCCCAAGCCAGGTACTTAGGAGACGCGGGGTGGACGGGCTCGGACCACTTGTCCCAGGTGATCGAGGTCGCAACGACGCCCCGGAAAGCTCCGAACAAAGGATACTGCTGGGCTCGCATGAATGGCGAGCAGGTCGGTGCCATGGCCCAAAGAATCCTGAAGACCCCTGCCAACGCGTCAACAAACTGCGAGGAGTTGGACAGACGATGGAGAGACCTGCTAGCTCAGCTAACAGGCATCGCCAACGCCACCACCCCTCCTCGCGGCACCCCTAAGGGAAGGAGATTTCCGGGGTGGAATCACGATTGCGACCGAGCCACACGGGCCCTCCGACAGGCGAGCCGCGACCACACCTCCAACCCACATGACGAGGGCCTGCTGGAGACCTTCAAAGAGGCCAGAAGGGCACAGAGAAGGGCCATCCGCAACGCCTCAACCAAGCACTGGAGGCAGCTCCTCAGAGACGCCTCCAAGTGCA
>JADHKT010000192.1:0-40891 GCA_019925285.1 Graphium sp. VPRI43844 | reverse complement strand
GGTTTTTTGAAAAATTTCTCGTCCTTTCTTGGTTTCTAGGCCATGGGTGGGGTTTTTTTTTTTTTTTTTTTTTTTTTTTTTTTTTCGTTTTTCAGTGAGGGTAAGGGTATCGTCAGTCTGTAGGCCGACGATGCCGAAGACGCTGTCCTCAGGGACGTGTTGACCTGTACGTAGACTGACAAATGTCCCAGAGCAACAGCCTGATTCCCTTGGACTCGCCAAGTAGTCCCAAAATCTCCGGGCGTCGGGAGACATCGTAGGGAGGTGTTGGTACGGGGCTTGTCAGCCACATGGGAGCATGAGCATCTTCAATGACGGGATGGACAGCAGCATTTCTGCGATCTTTGACAGCGTGATACTTCCGACAGCTCGTAATTCCTCGACGGTCCATTCCTTGAGATCGTCCAGGGCGTGGAGGACACGTTCGTCAGAATCTCAACGGTGAACAAGACGAGGTGGAGTGTAAGGAGTCTAGGTCTGGCTGGCCTGTAGAAGTCGGGGCCAGGAGTAAGAGGCGCAAACTCTTCGCAGGAACCGTCGGCGAATGGCCATCGGCAAGTCGAGGCCCTTACGAGATTACTAAATCCGAAGGATTGGGGTAGACTGTATAAAAGAGGCCGGAAGCTGCATCGTAAATTAGTTCCCCAAGTTGAAGTCTACTAATCTACCAATACCTACCTTCAACTGTTCTCCCGTGCATCCACCCTAATGGACCTTCAGTCTTGCATACCGCACTCATTACATGGAGCTTGAACATGGAGGCCGTTGTTGACTGGGGTCGCAGCCGCGGTCACTACATCTCCATTTTCATATCGACACACAAGTGGAACGGACATACGCCGACGAGAGATCAAGTCGAAGAGGCACTCGCGTATGGCGACAATCCAACCGTGTCGATATCAGGCGTCTCCTTCTTCACACGGGGTATGCGGGTAGTAGTGAACGAGAATCTCCTCCCTGGTCTAAAGGTTGTAAACGGCGCCGAGTTTGCGGCTACCGACGTCGTAATAGACGACCAATATCCCGGCTACCGCGAACAAGTGCGACTTCACGAGCCTGTACGTACAACCATCGCGATGCAGGAGAACGGATGGCATATTACCTATCGCATGAAGCTAGAGACAAGGGCTTCCTCGATAATACGCCAGACGAGAGGCTCGTAAGGCGGCTCGAAGAGCTGAAGAGGTTAGCGGACAGAACTCGGCGGACTTGCCAAAATGCAGTGCCTGGAGGCATGTGGCTAAGGTCGTAGGTGGCTGGTGGCTGATCACTCTATGGTCTGTGCTCCTTTTCTCGTAAACTAAACTATTCTAGGTATTTAGCGGATCTGGCGGAATAACGTTGTCCTATTGGACAAGGTCCATGAGTCTCCAGTTTTTCGGTTAATGGCTGAATGTCGGCAAACAAGCTCCACCACAAAATCCACGTGACTTAAAGAATTTCCTAATTCGTCGCGAGGGAGTTTTTACGGGACCTACAAAACACACTTTCGTTCCGAAAGAACTATTTCTAGGAATTAAATTTCTACTCCGTACAGAGAGAGCACTTCATGCTTCTACAGCATAACATTCTTCTCCTTTGAGTTTACATCTGTTTGTTTAGCCTTTGTAGCTAACAATATGGAGCGAGGCCCTCGTTCTCAACTTCCTCATTAAGATTGGCATTTATTGCAGTTCGCTCTCTTTCTTCTACAGAATCATGGCTGGAATGCCTGGTGGTCTTCCTGAATGGGATTGGCCAGAGACCATGAGAACCGACAGTAATTCAGCCACAAACCCCCTTCCAAAAAGTGAGCCATCCGGCTCATCCGGCCCAAGACCAACCCAACCCGAATCAAACCACCGCCAACGGCACTATGGTCCGCGAACTTGTCGTATATGCTTAGAGGTTGTCCAACCGCAATTTTCTACAGAGTCCGAATTTGGATTGGGCATGAATCGTCCAACATACACTTCTGAGGATGCTGAGCTAGGGCGTCTAATATCTCCATGTCGTTGTAAAGGGTCTCAGAAATATGTTCACGAAGGCTGTCTCCAGGCTTGGAGACTCGCAGACCCTGACCGCAAACGAAACTACTGGGAATGCCCAACTTGCAAGTTCCGGTACAAGCTGAATCGACTTTCGTGGGGTCGTTGGTTGAGCACCGAGACGAACCAAATCGCCTTGACGCTACTGATTATTGCAGTTGTCATTTTCCTACTTGGGTTCATTGCGGATCCCATACTTGACCTCTGGCTCGACCCTGTTTCTACCATCAAAGATACTGTGTCTCACGCTGCACTTGATGTCAGCAACATCCCTACAAGAGTGCACTTTGAAGAAACGGGATCTTGGTTCGAGCATTTCTCGAAGGGGTTTTTCTCTCTAGGCATTATCGGCTTTCTCAAAGTTTTATTTGCCATGACACCATGGCAATGGTGGAACTTGCGCTCCTCTGGGCTTATGGGAGGTGGTCGTCGTACAAGAAACACCGGGCGTGGCCGTGTCGAGGGCATAAGCTGGGCTTTGGTCATTGTCGGTGCCGTTACCTTCATGTATACCGTGTGGAAAGGTGTGCGAGCTCTGAGTCGCAAATTCCTGCGAATGGCCAGTGACACTGTCCTTGATGTCGGTGCTGATGATGACGATGACGATAATGACAATACACGGTGAGGCGGGTTACACTCCTCACAACTATGGTGAATGGTGCCACGATATTTGAGTGTTTTGATAGGCGGGCTTTGAATGCCCTGATACTAATGTGTCGACGAATAGTGTTCTCTCTTTTCCGGCTGTTACCCTCTGCTTGTCAAATTATTAGCCTTTGCTTCACGCCTTGGTGAACCTAGTTTTTTAGTCTCCAATATGCGCACTCTTAAGTTGCCCCGGAGCGCTCCTCCATCACGGGTCGACTAGTCTGTGCGCATAGATAAAGGTTCTCTTCTTGTTCGAGAGCCAGTTGTCCGTTTTGGACTGCAGGTTTCGCGGTGAACATCGAGAACATGTCAATTCTTGTTTATTCGGCAGCTCGTTTTGGGCACTAGTCGACTTTTCCCCATGACGTCAAGCACTGATATTTTTTTTACGTGTCGGACAGGGCTAGATTGACACAGATCGTAAATAGAAAGATTTTAAGTTTGATAAGTTGGCAATTCAAGACAAAGTACTACAAGCTTGGCGATATTTTATTGAACCAAGTGGTCTTGCGGTTATTTGATAGGACCCCTCATGGAGCACATCTGAAGGTTTGAGCCATCAATGGGTCCACAAGGCGTGACCTGAGTGACCCGACCTGAAGCTGGTATGAATCTACAAATAAGGAGGCTGCATCGTCTTCATTACAACAGCAGGTCCTACTGAATTGCATCCTTCAAAATCCAACCTGCGTTTGAGCAAAATTTCAGCAAAACCGCTAACGATTCTGTCTTTTCCCCAAAGTGACGGCGGGGTCATTTTACATCTATTGATTAGATGCATTGTCACGCTTTCCATTCTATACCGTCTCAACTGTGTGGAAGTGAGACTTGACCAACAAAACAAATATCCTTGTTGAAGGAACAGGGAGATGCATCACTTTGAGACCAAATATCTTCATACTTACTTATATATTGGAGAGGCGTCTGACCTTTTTTGTCTCCTGTGTCGACAGAAGTTCAGAAGCAGAACTTTGCTCTTTGCATCGTACTAAGAAGAACACAGAGCCCTTTAACGGAGGAAAGGAACAGAGGGAATGTCGGTTGCGCATCCTACCCTTGATGGCCCAGATGCGGCGCGGTATCGGCCGCGGAAAATACTGTCTACTACAGTGAGGAAAAGTCGGATACGAACCGTGGGACTCGTCACGCTAGTCATACTGTTTCTCGTTTATCTTTTCGGAAAACAGGCACGAGGAACTTCGGCGAAGCAGAACCATCTTGCTGCGCAGCTGGTCAAGGAGCATAAGGCCGAAGGAACTCCACCAGTAGTTATTGTTACGGTGTTTGATGAGGCTGTTCGAGGCGAGGAGGAATATCGAGGTGCGCTCTTGAGAAATCGCCAGCAGTACGCTGAGAAGCATGGTACGCAATCTTTCCTTGTAGTTGAAGAATCACATAATTGAGCAGACCTCCTTTCCTCTGCCATGTCATTTTTAATCAGGGGACGGTAATGTTGGCATTTTAACATTTATTGTTCTTTTTCCTCTAGGGTATGGAACGTTCTTCCCGAGTACATCAAACTACAATCTCGGGCCAGTGCCACATTCATGGAGTAAAGTCGCTGCAATGCGTCACGCGATGGCAAACTTTCCCCAATGCACATTTATCTGGTTCCTAGACCAGGATTCTCTCATAAAAGGCAATGATGTTGTCCTTGAGAAGGATGTGATGGGGGCCGGCAGGCTGGAGAGCATGATGCTCACTAATATTCCTGTGGTCCCACCCGACAGTATTGTCAAGACATATTCGAATTTGACTGTGATGGATGTAGACCTCGTCCTAACCCAGGATAAAGTCGGATTGTCCGTCAGCAGCATCATAGTCCGAAACGGAGAATGGGCAAAGTTCTTCTTGGATACATGGCTTAACCCATCATACCGGTCGTATGGCTTCCAACGGGCTGAAGTCCATGCACTAGTAAGTCTGCTCCTTTTAGAGCCCAAGTGTTCCACGCCTTACAATTCACGGCCAATACTAACATACGAGGTAAAGGAACATATCGTGCAATGGCACAATACAATTCTGTCGAAACTTGTCATTCTACCGCAGAATATCCTCAACTCTTATCAAGATGACAAGATTGGGCAAGCATACCGTGACGGCAATTTCGTGGTCCATCTAGAGCGATGTTCGAGGACAGGGCCCAATAACTGTTCTGCACAGGCTGAACAATTCTTATCATAAAGCCAGTTTGGTCACGAGAGGGCATACACGGGAGACCGGCCTGCTTGATTATTCTTTCCTACTCTGACAATCCGATTCTCGGTGGTTCGGCTGGAATCCCGAATTTGAAGCCCGCCCCGTGGGAGGATTCCGAGCAGCCCGTCATGTTTCCTCGGACCGTTACCCACCATAAACGGCAGACTGGGAGCATATTGCAAGGCGAGGAGAAGCTGTGGAGGAATTCGAAAACACTCGAAATTTGACAAAATTGTCGACAATCGGTTGTCTGTTGTAGGGTCGCCATGAGACTCGAAAGCGTTGGGGCAAAGTAGAGAGGGGGTTGGCATGTGATCTCCCTCGGCAATTTCTTAAATAGGGAAAGCTCAATGCGTGTAGTATTAATCGTCCAAACCACATTACTACAATTAGTTGCCGCGGTCAGGCTCCCCACCCAAAAAAACAAAACGTGAAATCAAAGTAGCATTTAATGTGCTTCTGTTGCAGTGCTAGCATTGATTGTTGGGGGAAGCTTCAATGCGATGCATTGCCATTGATGATTCGGGCAACTCTGTATCCTGATGGTCTGCCCCGCAGTTTCGTGCTCCGCGGGCCCCTGGGGATCGGCTATTATTCTACTTGTAGTTAACTACCTACTCCGTAAATAATACAGTAGTGAAGAGTCAGTGAAAAGTCACAAAACTCCGAAATTCTAGAGGGAAGTGATGGGAAGGAAAGGATTCTCGTCAAGTCCTTTGTCATATTCGTAATCATCGTACTCCGTATTTGTATTAGCTTTGTCTTTTCTTGGCCTCCAAAAAAGAACGAACTCAAGACGTCATGGGACGCTGCTTCCTCCAAAGGCTCGGCATAGCACCAAATCTTGCCTCGTGCCCCACACCCGAAGATGAGCGAAAACTCGCCTACACGTAAAACCCCATCTCAAGATCCACCCCCCAATTGTCAATTCCTGTCTCCTGAGAGATAGAAAGACGAAAAGCGTCATTCACCCTCTTTCTATCGTACGTCTGTGTACGGAGAGCTCCATTGACTGCACCGGACTCTTCTACGGCCAGCAATTCTCGAGTGCTTCCCTACCAAGCCAACCCTAGCTATCGACAAGAAGCTTCCGACTGATTGCCACCAACGCCTTGCCCTTTGAGATTGGAGATACACACCACAATCACACGCGCACACACACACACATCTATTCACTTACAATATGCCTGGGTCATCGCGGTTGCCCGTGAGTCTACGGGACAGCTTCGAGCAGATTAGGCGGCGCAAACCAAAGGACCCGCTTGCTCTTGTCAACCTGGATCTGTAAGAACCTCGTCACACTTGATACAAGCTTAGGAAAACGGAAAATTAAAAAGCCACTCACATTCTAACTTGTCTTTCACCTAGCTTCCGAAACATTGTATTCATTTTCTTCGTTCTTCGGTGGACGCGACGTTTGTTCTGGCAGCTTCGCGGCCGCGGATTAATCGGCTCAATAATCGAACTATATGTCAAAGCCCGCCGTGTCATCTATGGCTACATTTTACGTGCGCCTGGCGTGCGGGGGCAAGTCCGCAAACAGGTGGAGGAATCTCTTACCAAAATGGAGTCAAAACTTGTTCCTGCAAACCTGACGCGTCATACTACACTACCGCCCCAAGGCTTGACATTTGAACAGGTTGAGAAGGAAGTTGATGAGCTGCTTAGCCTAGACCATGTCCGCTGGGAGGATGGTCGTGTGTCTGGGGCCGTCTACCATGGCGAGAATGAACTTCTCAAGTTACAGACAGATGTCTATGGCAAGTTCACCGTTGCGAACCCCATCCACCCCGATGTGTTCCCCGGTGTTCGCAAGATGGAGGCAGAGGTTGTAGCCATGGTTCTCTCGCTCTTTAATGCTCCACCGGGTGCTGCCGGCACAACGTCGGCGGGCGGCACCGAAAGTATCCTGATGGCCTGCCTAGCTGCAAGACAGTGGGGTTATGCCGAGAAGGGCATCAGAGAGCCCGAGATGTGAGTGCCCGCCTTGCATGCCTTTTTTCCTCCTGCGGTCCTAGAGTCTATAGCGAAAAGAGCATGTGGCTTGTATATGAATTATGATGGCTAACAAAAACAAATCAGGATTCTTCCCGACACCGCCCATGTTGCCTTCCGCAAGGCAGGCGACTACTTTGGCATCAAAATACATCTCGTGGCTTGCCCGGCCCCTTCGTACCAGGTTGATGTTGCTGCTGTCTCTCGTCTCGTTAACCGAAACACGGTCCTCATTGTTGGCTCGGCCCCTAACTTTCCCCACGGAATCATTGACGATATCTCTGCCCTCTCGAAGCTTGCTCTCCGCCGTAAGCTTTGCCTCCATGTGGACTGTTGCCTCGGCTCCTTCCTTGTTCCTTTCCTCGAAAAGGCCGGCTTTGAGACGCAGCCCTTCGACTTCCGACTCAAGGGTGTGACTAGTATCAGCTGCGATACCCACAAATATGGGTTTGCTCCCAAGGGCAGCTCGACGGTTCTCTACCGTACAGCTCGCCTGCGCACGTACCAGTACTATGTCTCGCCCGACTGGTCTGGCGGTGTCTACGCTTCGCCGGGTCTCGCCGGATCGCGGCCCGGCGCTCTGATCGCCGCGTGCTGGGCAAGCATGATGCATGTGGGCCAATCAGGCTATATTGACGCCTGCGCAAAGATTGTCGGAACGGCCAAGAAGATCGCCGACCACATCCGCGACACACCCTCCCTCTCCGGCGAACTTGAAATTGTGGGCAAGCCGCTCGTTTCCGTCGTTGCCTTCACCGCCAAGTCGCTAAACATCTATGACATTGCCGATGCCATGTCCTCTCGAGGCTGGCATCTCAACGCTCTTCAGTCACCGCCGGCCATTCATGTTGCTGTGACACTCCCCATTGTCAAAGCTTGGGAGTCGCTTGTTTCCGACCTCGAGGCCGTCATTGAAGAAGAACGTGAGAAGGAGCGCGTCCGAGTTGTTCAAGGAGATGGTGCCAAGGGGCCTGCAAATGGCGAAGCTTCGGCCCTATATGGTGTGGCCGGATCGTTGCCCAACAAGAGCGTTGTAGTGGATTTGGCAAATGGATTTTTGGATATTTTGTATAAAGCTTAACATAATTTATTTATTCTTTGATTGCAATACACTCATTTTTGCTGGTACAGTTCTAGAAGTTTGCCGCTTGAACCAACATTGTAGATCTAGAGCACTCCAGGAAGCTGCTGGTGGTCCGCCATGGCTTCTTCATTAACCTAATGATTGGACTCATATACTAACAACCTATTAAGTGAAGTTCTAAAGGCTTACACGCATAACTAGAGCATACATACACAAGAAGGCCACTTCCTACAGACTGGCGGTCTGATTCCTGACATAGTACAGTCCTCGATTCCCCTTCCTAGTGCCCTCAACACTGCGACGAGGGCAGAGGGGCAACATGTCATCAATACACAGAAACACAGAGTAAGTCTCTTGTACCAAGGTAAGAGAAATAATGAAAAAGAAAAAGACAGAAAGGGATATTTGTTTACTCATTTGATCATATCCTATCTCCTTCCAAGTTTTTTTTTTCGGACGAATCAAGGGTATTGATAGGACAGAAGAAGGATATTTTTTGGATCCCTTGAAGGTTGTGAATTGTGTCATCGTGTGATGGTATGATCAAAGTGTGAAATAAGGTCAGTGTCAGTTTACCTACGGATGTCTTGTCTTCTCACCTCATGTTAAACATGGAGACAAGGGATCGTCTACCATCCATCTCAGCAACCCAGTATATTACGACAAGGCTTACATTGTTCTAGACCTGACAATCATACTGTATAATAGAAATACCTATGGTTTTTTTTCCAAGCAGAAGAAAAGAAAAGTCTCTGGGAGAATCCTCTGCCTTGGAAGGTTTCCCCCCTTGACGTACAACTACGACTGCAATTCTCCCTCCGCCGCTACCTTGAGGCGAGCACAAGACTAGCGCGGTGGAATCCGATCGATGAAATGGAAAATGAGTCACGACGCTCTTTGCATTAGGCGGTGTGGAGGGAGGGGATATGTTGGGAATTCAGGGATTTTGTGTAATTGGACCCGTGTTTTGGGGGAGTGCGGGTAAGAAAGAATGGATTGGTGAGGCGGTGGAAGGTGAGGTTTGGATGGCAGTGCCCGATCTGCTGCTTCTTTCCAAGATTACACGTTTTCTTTTTGTTTTACATAGAGAGAGAGTAGCTTGGTCTGCTTGGCTGTGTACCCCATCTCGTTTCCTTTCCACTTGGCTTCCCCTCTCTCTTGATGAGATGCTGATTTTCTTTCTTGATTTTCTTCTATATCCTTTTATGATCCTATGATCTTCTTCTAGGGGATAAAAAAGTATGGATCATTTTCTTTGAGGGGTTGCTTTGGTTTCGGTATGCTACCTTTCTCTTTCTCTCCGTAGGTCCCTTCTCCCTTCACTCCGAAATGTCGGTTCTCAATTTGGAGTACTCTGACAGGGTTACCTCATCTCTGTGTATCTTCTATCGGAGGGTCTTTAATCTATGATGGGATCCAGTCTTGAGAAGCGGCCTATCCCTCATGCTGTATTCCCCTCCTCGCTGTCGATGCCATGTTGGTTGGCTGGTGAGGCGACGATGTCGGAGCCGACACCGGGGAAGGACGCAGGCAACTAAAAAAGAATGGACGAATACTAGAATTTTGCCATGTGGGTGAGTGGAAAACACGTATCAGTGAGGGATTTATTAGGATCTCTATAGTTTCTATGTAGCTTAGGGCTTGTTTGTTCGTTTCACTACTTCTTTTAGCCCCAAATCATACATTGGAATTGTGTGGTTCTTTGAAATCCTACAGACACCTCCCTTTTTTTTCTGATTAACAAATCACAAAGACCCTCTCCTTGTGAGGGCTTCGTTGTAAATCAAGTTGATACATGACACTATGCACTATGTCGTCCACTGGCTGGGATTTTAACACTTGGCTATTTCGGGTCAGGTTGTTGAAGTTCTGAACACGACAGCGATGTTGTAGTCATATCGATGATAGTCTAGCCACCAAAGCAGTAGATAATTGTTGTCACCTAGCAAAGGCCAGAGGCTAAGGCTTTAACAAGAACAAGCTATCACTGCTTCTTTCCCAGATTCCAGTCGGTCCCCCCTACCTAACCACATGGTGGCAGTCTACCATCCATTATCCATTACGCATCTGGGCTTGGTCTTTCTGGCCATCCCTCCCTCGTAGATTCTATCAACCCAAAACCAAAAACACAGCCAGAGAAAGACGTAGACCCACCGCCATACATGCCAACAAGGAAGACAACGGCCATTGAGCAGCAGACAAGTTGGCTGACGGCCCATCATTTTCATGCACCGCATGCTGTGTAACCACAGAATCGATATATCACCACTCGAAAGGGGGGCAGCCAATTTTTGGAGAATACGAAGTCAGGGCGGGAATTGTTGGGCACCCATACAGTACACGGGGAACTATCCGAAGACCTGTTTCTAAATGATTTTCCAGGTTGGGCAGAAGTTGGCCGATACACAAGTCAGAAACAGATGTTAACTATCTGCGGCCACACAGGCTCCAATCAGCAAGAGAGCGTAGAGGGACAAAAAGCTATTCTGAGTTACCTCATTACGAACCAGCATGGGGTTGGAGTATCATGAAAGAAATAAAAAGCAAAGAAAAGAAAAGAGGACAAAAATTCTCCGACCCGGATAATATCAGGTGCTCTCGAGTGTAATGGGCGTATGGGCTGGTGTGTGCCACGACAGGATAGAATTTGAGAAGAGTGTCGTAATTTCCGGAAGCCGACCTTTCTTTTTTTTTTTTTTTTGCTGTTGACTTTTGGCGGTCTCTCTTCTTTTCGTGTAAAGTGGTAAGTGGTGTCTGGGAGAATCATCGACTGAACGGCGTGGCGTTATCACTGTAAGAGTCTCCGTCTCCCGACAACTGTCTTCCGTCCAATCCACGACCTTGGCCACCCCTCTCCCCCAAATCAACAGAATCCGAAGGTTTCACAAGGGAAACAAAACGGCCGAGGCATAGATAACTATCTGGTGAACGGGTAGTCGATAGGGGTTACCTCTTTGGCGAGTGGATTTTCTTGTCTGGTACCCATTCTGCAAGGTAAGCTCTTTGTTATGGACATCTGGGGAAGCTTTTCGAGAAAAAAAAAATATAAAAATATAAAAAATATAAAAGTATAAAAGTAATCTGGGTCTATTCTATTTTCCTTTGGCTGTGAATGATAAATTGTTAATGAACTGACGCTCTATCTTAGATAGGCACATTGTCGTCTCCTTTGTACTCTATTGCTCCTTCAGTTTTGGGACATCCAGATGGGCGTACCTTCTTCAATAGGATGACTAGGTAAGATAAGGAAAGTACCCTGTTTTGTAATGAGTTCCTGGTATCAGAATAGTTTACGCTACATCTTTGTAGTGTGGTAAGGGATAAAAATACTTTTATAAACATGGTCGTACTGTTGAGGCTCATCCGTGTCTGCCCTCCTCAATTCAACGCCTCTTTACCATAAGCTCGAGATAGGGTCTCGATGTGATCCGAAAACCTCAAAGTGAGTGAGGGCTGTCATGGAAGCTCAACGGCTTTGCCCCGCCGGGTGGAAGCGGCGATACGCAATCTTGGGCATCACCCCGCCTCCAACAGTGTGTACCGTTCTTTCCTGAACGCTCACATTCAAAGACGGTAAATCCTACCATTACTCTAGGTTTTCCTTTTTTTTCTCGATCAGTCACGTTATACACTACTCATATCACTTATTCGGTGCTCCCCTTCTCGAACGAGCCTCTGACTCCAGTATCTGCCCACAATCCATACCAGGTGTGGTGGCACTTTTGCTCCAGTTTCTGGTGCTCGGACTGCCGGCGGCTCATAGCATCATGTTTCTGCCGTTATTTCTCTCCACTTGCTATAGCGTTTATCCTGGCTATTCATCTTGTGCAACCGACAATGGGAGGGTGGGCAACAGGTTCTTTGCTCTCGTGGAAGTTGCTCGAACTTTGTGGCCACCGGCTGTTCTCCCGCCCCAACAACTGACACTGTGGTATTCCCCATGGGATGATCGTTGTATAATGTAACGGAGTTAATATCTCATGAAAATCAGGAAAGTTGGAAGAGAGTACAGCATGAGACAGGATCCTAGCGAATCGGCACCAACCCTTAGTCGAGAGTTTGAGCCATTCCAAACGAGATGTTGAGATAAACTGCCAAGGTTTTCTCGACATCATATCATGCTATCATTAGCCCCTTTTGTACTTATATATATCCTCCCAATCTTCCCTTCTCCCTCTAGGCCTTGATTCATCAACTTACACCTTTGTCAGCCAAAAGCCATTGTGCCTCGGCCTCTCTTATTAGTTGTCTGAAACCCAAAACGAAGAACGTACTACACTTCTTCCAAGACTGAAACAGTCTTGGCCACGCCATCCATCGATCTTCTTAATGGAGTCTATAAACCAAACCCCGGAGTCCGCTCTAGATGGGCTGCAGTCAGTAATGCCAAGCTGCAATGACCAACTCGACAAGACAGTGAAGGATATGCCCGTGTCTACCGCTGATCAAAATTCTTGTCATCCTATCAAACATCAGTGCTCCATCAAGGCACAAGCCAGTGATTCGAGTTACGCCATGAGCTCTCCTCGGAGCAGCAGCGAAACATCCTCAACATCCTCTATCGTGACAACGCCTCCAGCAAGTCCCGAATCCCGGATCTCATCAGCTCTAACAGCAGAATCTCTCACACCTTCTCAAATGCTCGAGGAATTAAAAGTATTTATTCGCGCAGAGGGTGAGAATTCCTTTTCAGCTACTGGTTTTTCTTTTCGCAAAACTGACGTCTTTTCTTCCCCAGTCAATGATCACATGAGCCGGACTGAGTCGGAGAAAATACATAGCCTCGACGCCACCATGACAGGCTTGCATACCAAGCCTGTAGGATCGAATCTAAGCGGCGACCCTCAAAAAGAGCCCATGAGCGGTATTGATGAAAATGCCCAGAAAGTCAGGGTGACCGACGCCACTCGTCCGCGGCCTTCGGTCCATTGGAGAAGTCGGATCAGTACCGCGGAAGAAGTTGAGAGCAACAGCCTGACTATGAGATGGGGTAGACTATTTGATAAGAATGGGAATACCACCGAGAGACTAGGCGAGATTCTCCGGGGTCTTGCAAAGCACATAGTACGTCAAACGCTCAACTTCCAACTTCATTAGCGTTTATTAACTTGCGAAGGTTGAGAAGCTGCCACCTCAGGGCTGCCCAGTGATTCCAGTCACCAAGCTTGCTGCCTTTTATATGGAGCATCGATTAGAAGAGGAGACGTGCCCGTACCAAGGTGAGCGCAAAAGATGGCATTCACCGTCGCTGCCATGTCAAAACTACTAAGCTAACATGTAATAGACCTTTTCTCGTATCCTGCTCACAGTTACAAGTCTATTGAGTATCTTTTTCGAGACTTGGAGTGCGAATATTACCTAGTCCCAGAGGATGGCCGTCTTCGTCCAACAGTGCCAGCGTTGACCGCCATTGGTTTCGTCCGATGGATGATATGGAACATCCTGGCGTATCCAAACGAGGAGGCACGCCGGTTTACTCTGATAATGTCTAGACTCCCGATTGTAGCCCAACGTCTGGAGTCACCTGGCATATACGAGCGCCTCCCAAAACAGATGCCTCGACAGTTGTTTCCTCAGGTACGCGACAAGAGGGCAAGATCCCTTCTAGATGATGGTGTATCTGAGGCTCTGCATTCTTTGAGAAACAAGACATCAGAGGTCCAAAAGATGGGTGTGCCGGCTATCAAATCACCGTCACCACCAAGGATCCGACTTGCAGATTTACACTACTTTGGCCAGTCCCAACAAGGCCTCCCAACATCACCACCCAGCCTCACTTCCCAATATGTGCGAAGAGGGAGCGACGATACACAGTCGAGCTTCAGAGATGACATCAGGGTTGATAGTATTTCCAAAAATGAGGGCTTGCCTGCGGTAGTGTCACCAGCAAGGTCGGACAATAAATCCGGCCATTCTTCTCCAAGCCTTGGACAAGGGGGCCCAAAACAGAATCGGGGCTCTGCTCTGACGAGATCCTATACTTCGCCTACTTCGTTCTCCTCCAATGTCTTGGATGAACCGAGGCCAATCTCTCGCCCTGCAGCGATTGAAGCCATTGAAACTTTGAGCTATGAAGGTAGAAATGGCTCCCAGCTTGATTCTTCCTCAGCCCCGTGCGAGCCATTAAAACTCCCACGAGACACACGAGTAGGGAAGTCTCAATCTCAAAGTGAAATGAACATTGGACGAAAGCATTCCTCGAGAAGGCAGAATGTGGTGATTCTAAACAGGTCGGATCCTGGGCCAACATACAACCAAATTGTAAAGGCGGCCATAAAGCCAGACCTAATGGTGCAGTTCCATAGGAGAAGATCCCACCCCTTGTGAATGAGATGTTGGGTTTTTTCCTTCTATTCTAGTTTGTCTTGTTCTTTTTTTCTCACTCTCTTCTGGAGGCGTGCCGAGTCGCAGGTGGACGGAGAGGTCAGCTGCACAACACCACTTGGCCTGCAGGAATTTGCCTTTACAAGTTGCCTGTTGCTACAAGTACATAACAATGTTAGCTTTTGCGCCTTCCCTAGATGCTGCTGAGATAGACAAAAGTCCTTGAGGCTTGTGGCCGTGGATCGAGTTAAAAACTTAATTGCTGCGAGGTCAGCGAGTCCTAGGCGTTTCCTAGGCGTTTCCTAGGCGTTTCCCCGCGTCTTCTCCGCCTGCTTCCAGAGTTTCATTCCAGACATGGGGGAACGACGCCGAGCTCTTGGGGATAAGATGGCTGGGGAGAAGCCTCTTAAACAATAGTAGAGCTCTGAAGCAGCCTTCTTCCCGTCTCCATCAAGATTCCCGCTGGATACAATAGGTTCGACGGAGGAATCTCTGAGGTGTTAATCGAAACGAAGGCAGGGAAAGAACTCTGTTTCGAAAAAGCCGGGGACGACGCCCTCGTCCTCGTGACTTGTGCATGAACGCGGGGATACTTTGAAGAAGGCCCGTTACAGTTCTCAACCCTCGCAACTATGTTCAGCAGTTGACTCTTTTGCTCTTTTGCTCTTTTGCTCTTTTTCTTGTTCTTGTTCTTGTTCTTGTCGTTTAGACCAGTTCAGCAGTCAATGGTACTCTTTCTTCCTCCTATTTTACTTGTACAGACTCCAATATCACACACAGGGCGTGAAATTAAAGAAATCGAGATCGAGATATACTTCCATCACAATACTGTAAAGGTATGTCTAATTATCCCTCTGCAGTTCTAATTGCCAGTCCGTACAGAGCGCGTGAATGTTAGTGTTAATGCAGGCACCGTGCACAGAGAGTGCCACGACAATGTTTCGCAGACAAAAGGACCCTTAAACTCTAACTTTCCGCCCCTAATATGAGTATGAGTATCGTCTCGAAACTTTCCTATGAACAAATAAAATAACCTTGGACCAGACCTTCTTTTCCCCATATTACCCCGGCTCCAACCGACTTTACATAGACACTCTCTTCTTCCCCAGAGCGCCATCACCTTTAAACCCAACACCACGTACTAACCGACGAGAAAAAAGGAAAAGAAAACACAAATATCAACCCCCCAACCACTTCATTCTACCTTTTCCCTTTTCTTTTCTCGGTCTCCCAGACTTTTCACTCTAGCCTTACCGGTATGTCTCATTCTAACCCCGAAGGCCACCCGGCATCCCGGGTCGATGGCCCTACCAAAGGGAAAGCGGACACGCCAGCTTCGGACGTGACCTGTAGCTCTTCAACAGCCAGCGGACCGCGCCAAGAAGGACGGACAACGCCCGAGAAAGTCGAAATCTACGAACTCAACTCGGCCGACGGCTCGGGCGTCCAGGCGTCTAGGAGACTGGCGAATCCCCTAGCCGGCCTCGAGGACGCGCAATTGCTCGCTCAAGCTGATTTGTTCTGCGAGAACAATCAGTTTGTGGACGAAGAGGACAAGCGGGCTTTTCGGTTAGGGGCTTTGCTTTCTGGTCGTTTGGCGAATGGTAGTGGCGTGGAGGTAGAAGGGTTGACGGACCAAGAGAAGACGTTCTTGAGTGATGAATCTGAGCATAAATGGAGGAATCCCGCCATGTTGTATCGTGTTATTGCCAGTATGTCTCTGGATTCCCTTCAGGCTAGATGACGTTATACTGACCCCTTCCTTCTCAATAGTCTGTTCTCTCTGCGCTGCAGTACAGGGCATGGGTATGTGGAGAATTTCTTCCAGAGTTGCCTCAAGATCATTGCTGACGGGAAGATATCTCCAGACGAGACGGTCGTAAACGGAGCCCAATCCTTCTTCAAGCATCAGTTTGGTATTGGCTCGTCATCCAGTCGTGACACTTGGTGTCTCGGTCTCACCAACTCGGCCCCATACCTCTGCTGTGCTCTCATCGGATGCTGTGCGTCGTCTCCGTCCCACCAATGCTCTCGTCTTCGAGACATGCAGCTAGCTAATATTTTCCCCTCTCTTCTACCTAGGGTTGACGACGCCGCTGAATAACGTTTTCGGTCGACGCGGTACTATTCTGGCGACGTGTCTTGGTGAGCTGATGATTCCATATGCCCAGATCTTTCTTAAGCGATGAGACTAACAGGTGAATAGTCTCGGCAGCAGCATGCTTCTGGCAGGCTTTTACGGACAATTGGTGGCACATGTTTATTGCACGATTTGTCCTCGGATTTGGCATTGGTCCCAAATCCGCCACGACCCGTAAGCAGGGTTCTTGTACAGTCCACCACTTTTACCTTGGGCCGCAAATTAACCGTTACATGAACAGCTGTATTGGCTGCTGAGTGCGCGCCTCCGAACCTGCGAGGTGCTCTTGTTATGGTATGTTGGCAAAGGAAAATGAACTCTCTTGCTCTAGTCTTCAGGTGTAACTAACTAGCGGTCCTCGATTCTCCCTGCAGCAATGGCAAATGTGGACAGCGTTCGGAATCATGGTATGTAAAACCAAACCCATTTCTAGACATTCCACCATAAGATCTAACATGATTTTCAAACACCGAAAAAAAAAGATTGGATATGTAGCAGATCTCGCCCTCTTCAACGTCAAAGACCAAGCCGGAATCATCGGTCTCAACTGGCGTCTCATGATGGGTTCAGCCATGATCCCAGCCGTCGCCTGCTGTTTCCTCATCTTCCTCGTCCCAGAGTCGCCCCGCTGGTACCTCCAGAAGAGGCGGGTAAAGGACGCATACGACGCCATGTGCCAGCTTCGGTTCTGCAAGGTCCAGGCAGCGCGGGATCTCTTTTACGCGCAGGCCTACCTCGACGCCGAAGCCGCTGCTTTGGTGCGGAACGGAAAGCCGCGTTCCTGGCTCCGGGAACTTTTCTGTATTCGAAGGAATCGGAATGCGATGGTGGCTTCTGAGATTGTCATGTTTATGCAGCAATTTTGCGGTACGGTTTCTTGATCGTTTTTCGTGTGCGAATGTTTAGAGTTTTTTCTGTGCTAACTTGGGAATGAATATATAGGTGTCAATGTATGTTTTTTTTTTTTTTGTTTTTGTTTTTCCGAGGCGAAGCAATGCCACTAATTTGAGGCAAAAGAAAAAAAAGTCTAACAGAAAGTCTCTAGGTGATTGCTTATTATTCGACCGAGATCTTTCTCGAAGGAAACTTTGACCCAATGTCGGCTCTTGCCGCTTCGCTCGGTTTCGGCGTCATCAACTTTCTCTTTGCCATTCCTGCCTTTTACATGATTGATTCGTTTGGGCGAAGGAATTTGCTACTGGCCACGTTTCCCGTAAGTACTATCCAGCTCTCGCAGGAAGTTCCGTAACTGATGAAAAAATGTTTGTTTTTTTTTTTTCCGTGCAGCTGATGTCTCTGGCTCTCTTGTTCACCGGCTTCAGTTTTTATATCCCCGAGGAGAGTACAGCGCACTTGGCATGCATCGCCCTGGGAATTTACCTCTTTGGCATCGTATACTCTCCCGGTGAAGGGCCCGTTCCCTTCACGTACTCGGCCGAGGCCTACCCCCTCTACATTCGTTCCACGGGAATGTCCCTCGCCACGGCCACTACATGGTTCTTCAACTTTGTGTTGGCCATGACGTGGCCCTCTCTACAGAACGCCTTCACTTCGACGGGCGCCTTTGGGTGGTATGCCGGATGGAACATTGTTGGCTGGGTGCTCGTCCTCCTTTTCCTCCCCGAGACCAAGGCCAAGACGCTCGAGGAATTGGATGCCGTCTTTGACGTGCCGCTCCGCGACATGGCTGCCTACGGTCGCGACGAGTTCCTTTACTTTGTCAAGCGTTACCTCTTGTTCCGCCGTGACGCCGCCAAGCCCGACGTCCCTCGTGCCGTGTACGCCGATAACGACGAGAGCTACACTAAAGAGGGCGCTGGTGAGGGCGGTATTTTCCAAGGGAGCGGCCCTGCCTAGACAACTGGACCAAACGCACGTCTTGCTTTTTTCTTTTTGGAGTGGCCGGTGAAGTTGAAGTCTCCTTTTCGTCGTTGCATTCTTCTTAATTTTCTTTTTTTTTCTCTCTGTCGTATATTGGTATTGTCATTATTATTTTAATTCTTAGTTTTTTTTGTTGTCTTTTTTTTCCGTCTTTTTTGAACAATGGGGTTGAAAAGGGTGAAAAGGAAAAGCGAAAAGGATTTGACAGCCCTTTCTGCTCCCTCTGCTCCCTCGGGCGTTGGGTTATTTGCTGGACATGGTTTGAAGCGCTCGTCTTGATACCAATTCTCGACGTTTGTTTCTCCAAGATGATGGCGATACGTGTGGTTGGTCAAAAGGGTCAAAATTTGAAAATCAGACTGGGATATATCGATATATTAGTCTTTTTGAGTTAGATGAATGCATAATGTTTTATACTACTACATGTTTGGAAATTCGAGCTATGGAAGCAAAACGAGCAAAACGAACAAAAAAAGATGGAAATGCAAGAGAAAGGAAAACGGCAACGCTGTTTAGGGGTATCCTAATCCATCAACATATTAAAAAAAAGGGCTCATAATCATTAGCATACACAACCAAAAGGAAATCAAGGAAAATCTTGATCTTGGTCTTTATGAGAGGACGGGCCGCGAAGCCAAGGGAGTCCCAGGCGATGATACGTGTACGAGATTGTCGCCACCACCAGCACCGGATCGAGTAGCCCTCTTCTTTTTAAGGCTTGCCCAATCTGCCTTCCAATTGTCGATGCTCTGTCGCAGATCGTCGTCTATATCTGGGGGACACTGGACTTCGATTGCTTTGAGTCCTAGGCGTAAATGGGAAATTTCCGAGTCACTTTCTTGCAGTTCGCTTTTTCTATACCGCTAATTAGTATTGTTTTCCCTCTCTTCTCTCAGGTTGCTGAGGGAATACGCACAATCGATCAATCTCTTCGTTCAGGGCAAGAATTTCTTGAGCCGCGCGTTCGGCGCGATCTATCAAGAGGGCGTGTATGTGCTTTCGAAAAGTGTCAAGACTTTCATTCCTTGAAAATTTGGAAGAAAAAAAAACTTGTGGGATTCGAAGGGCGCATACCGTTGTTTCTTCGTATCGCTCTTTCAGAGTTGTCAGCAGCGAAGCCAGCTCCGTATTCAGCTCTTCGGCCTCATCGGCGATACGTTTTGCCTGGGCGACTGTCATAGTAGAAGGGATTGGCCTCGCTGGATGCTTATTTGGCGGCGTTTGCGGCCGGAGACTGCCATCTTGGTGAGGCGGTGAGGGTGGTACGCTCCCATACGCTGATGTGTCAGAAAAACAAGACCGAAACCACGATGGGCTCGGCGCGTTCCAGATACTGCGGTCTTCGCGGGAGCCGACGTCACTGGTGGGACGGAGCGCTGTCGCCTGTGAATTGGACGTTGCGCGTCTTGGGTGACGGCTGAGGTCCGCTACAACATGGCGCTCGATATCATCGACCCTGGCATGAAGCTTAGAGACGGTTTCGCCACCGATTTCGTCGCTGGCGTTCAACCGTTGTATGAGGTCGGCCAGTCGCTGGACAAGAACATCCTTGCTATCCTGCGACAGGTCATCTCTATGCAAGCCCGATGCGCCGGTTTCAAAGCTTTGAGCAGAGTGTTGGCTGCGAGGGCGAGGGGCCGAGAACTGTCTTCCCAGGGGCGAAAGGGGCGATATCCCCAGCGTGAACAGGGAGATTGGCGAACCTAGAGATGGCGGGGAGAGGGGCGGTGGCGTCTCACTTTCGTTGGTTGTTGCGCGCCTGTTTACGGGGTAAGAGACCGTCTCGGGCTCGATGGTTTGGATGGTTTGGTCCAGTGTGTCCTCGCTGCTTTCACGCCCAAGGCCTAAGCCCAGCCCAGTGCCAGTGGGGGGTGATGACGAGTTTTCGTCATCTGTATCTAGCATTACCAGAAGAGGGTGGTTTATCTAAGAGTTTGCGAGATGTAATATCGCTTAGTTTGCATTGGAACGACGCGTTTTCCCCAGTATTGAGGTACGTTTAAGCTATCAGTATGGGGGGGGAGGGGTTGATGGACTCTGGCAGCCGCCGCAATGAAGGTAAAGTCAAAAAAAGCGCGCTGCTACGCTGCGGTTCCAGGTGGTTGGGGGGGGGAGGGGGGGGGGTGAGTTGGATGGATGGACAAGGGACAGACAGATAAAGAGGGGGTGTTTGAATCGAGTGGGATGGTGAGTACGGAGTATAAAATAGGTAATAGCGGTTGGTAATGGAGGGACGTTTTTGGGGGGTGCGGTGCGTGTTACCTGTACACTCGACTTAACTTCGTACTTGAAGTGTTCGCTTTGGATGGAGAAACGAAGCGCTGGCAGATGGGGGCAGAAAATACTTGTACAGGCATGGGATGCTCTCGCTGCTCCGATGGTCCGAGCTCTTTCTCTCGGCTGGCAGCGGAGTAGAAAAGCAATAGGCTGCATTGTCCTCTGGAAAGTCACGTTATATCACAAAGTCGACACCTTCCTACGACGCGCCATTCATCTGCGAACTTCTCCCTCAATAGCCATGAAATACGAAGTATTTCCTGCTCTGAATTATAGGCAGCATCTTCCGAAAAGTTCTCCCCCAAGTCATTCTGTCCATTGACTAGCCCAAACTTCTTGGATTTCTGTTTCTTTCCAAGGAACAAGCAAGATCTTGAAATAGCAGCTGATGGCATGTGACTGGCCTGGCTGGCCAGCAAGTTTTAGTGGCACACAGCGAACCGCCCTCCGCGGTTTTAGTGCCTGTCTAGTAGTGGGCTGTGTGGAAGGTGGGGAATGCTGCACTGGGTACGGAGTACTCGATACTGGCAGTGTCTGTGCCTTGAAAGCAAAATCGACAGACAGAGGGCATAAGTTATGAAAAGACGAGGCGGACAAATGGAGCCCTCATCCACGGGGTAAAATCCCACCGTGAAACTAAAGCATAGCATTTATATCTTCTTTACGGCTCATCGCCAAGGTGAAAAATGGGATGATGTGAACGGGTGGCCCCCCCACAGCTTGTGCACCCTCCTGTTCGACTGTTCGAGGGGCAGCGTGGGAGTACAGTGTACTCCGTACCTGGGAAAGACGAACCGGTCCAGAGGCTGCTTCAACATACGACGATGTGTGGAGGAGCCGCACGTACAGGTACTTGGCCATGTTCACGCATGCTTAAATTAACCCCGCTTTAAGCAGATTTGCTAGACAAAGCCGCCAATAATTGTTTAATCGGTTCTCTTCCTCTTCCCCGGCATGGAAGCCAGCCGTGTACAGGTACCTACGGAAGCTGTCAAAACCAGTAACCAGGCTCCAAGTTCATCCACAGTGTGTGTCCAGGTTGCTTCCGGCTGTCCAGTTTCCAGTGCCCGTCCATCATCCGTGGGCCTGGCCAACTCCGTATGCGCTTGCATTACCGAGCCAAGGCTTCAACTTCTTATTCTCTCTTCTCTCCCTTTCTGCTGAACGAGCTATCGATTTTCTTATTCTTTTATTTTATTTGATATCGCCATTTTTGGATCTCGGTCTCACGATTACAATCTCGCCTCAAAACCGCTGTGCCATCCACCATTAGCGCCTATTTTTCCCTTTTCGTTCGTTCTATGACGTTTCTGCCTCGGTAAATCTCAGCAGTTAGACTTACCCTGCTAGACCGAAACTCGTTGACTCACGCCTCACACTCACATTTGCTCCGACCAGGCCCGTTTCTGTGCGCGTGCTCACCTTCCGTAACACCCACACACTTCCAATTCAACAACATCTACTCACTCCTTTTTATTTACTCAATTCGCTTCCTCTGCTCGAATAACTTGATCGAATCGACCAATTTCTTCCATTCCCCCGACGCACAGCACGAGACGGCCAATTGAAAACTCCACACCCCTCCTTCTCTCCCCCTCCTCCGCCCCTCCCCTCGTCCTCACATGGTCAATCCCTCTGCCCTGTGTTGACGAGACTCGAAAACGACATTGGCCTGTGTAAACCCGGATTTGTGAACAGGCCTCCAAAATGTCGTGGAGGGCGAGTGAAGCCTTGATGGACACCATCAGGCATTATGCTAGCTTCCCCGCAACAGGCGTGAGCCTTCGCCAGATGGTCCAATTCGGCGAACGCCCTTCCGTCGGTACGTTTTGCATCCCTCTCCCAAAGCTCCTATCCGACGCAATTGGCAGCTGCTCACGCCTACGTTGAACACTGGATACTAACGGCTTCGCCCACCTTACTCTCCCACAGGCACATTATTCCGAGCATCACAATTTCTTGCAGAAGAACTCCCCATCCGCCTGGCTCATCGTGTCGAAGAATTAAGAAGCCTTCCCGATGGGCTCAGCACAATGCCGTCGGTGCGAAAAGTGCGCGATTGGTATGCCCAATCTTTCGAGGTAGGTTAAATCACTCTCTTGCGGAAGCACAACCTTGCAACCGCACCTCCGTCATTACCGCTTCTAACCGCTAATACCACCTCTTTAGGAAATCACAAACATGCCGAGACCGAGACTTGATAAGGAAACACGCGAACGTCTGATGCGCACACACTCACATCCTGGCAAGAGCATGCGCATGCTATCCGAGGCGACACCGAATCCGAGTCTACTCGCGGGAGAGTTCAATGCCTGGTCCCCCGGGCACGGGCATGGCAACGGCAACGGCAACGGTAACGGGAAGAAATCACAGGCGTCTCGGAGATACTTTGCCGTGGTGGATGATTCGGGAGACTGGCCTGCAGACCTACAGTTGTACAACAAGAGGTTCGGTGAATGCCTCAACAAGATCAAGAGGAGACATGACGGAGTCGTAACCACCATGGCCCAAGGCATCCTCGAATACAAACGAAAGCGCCAACGCATGCAAATCGACAGCAATATCCAATCGTTCCTCGACCGTTTCTATATGTCTCGTATAGGCATTCGAATGCTCATCGGCCAGCACGTCGCCCTCATCGAACAGAGCCACAGTCGAGATCCAAACTATGTGGGCATCATCTGCACCAAGACCAATGTCGAAGAACTCGCCCAAGAAGCCATTGAGAACGCAAGATTTGTCTGCGAGGACCACTACGGTCTGTTCGAGGCTCCCAAGGTCCAGCTCGTCTGCAACCCCAACATCAACTTTATGTATGTGCCCGGCCACCTCTCGCACATGCTCTTCGAAACCCTCAAAAACTCGCTCCGCGCCGTCGTCGAGACTCACGGCCAAGACAAGGAGGAGTTCCCCATCACAAAGGTCATCGTCGCCGAAGGCAAAGAAGACATCACCATCAAAATCTCGGACGAAGGCGGCGGCATCCCCCGCAGCGCCATCCCCCTTGTCTGGACTTACATGTACACCACCGTCGACCGCACCCCCAACCTGGACCCGGACTTTGACAAAAACGACTTCAAGGCCCCGATGGCTGGCTTTGGTTACGGACTACCCATTTCCCGTCTATACGCACGCTACTTCGGCGGCGATCTAAAACTCATCAGCATGGAAGGGTAACCAACTTTCCCCCCCAATTTCCCCCGAACAATTCCAATACTAACAACTCTCCCCCCTAAAAACAGATACGGAACAGACGTCTACCTCCACCTAAACCGCCTCTCCTCCTCCTCCGAACCCCTCCAATAGCAATCAGCAGTCATGAGGGACCTCCAACTTTTCCACCCCCACCCTCGAAAGGAAAAGTCCCAAGGATTGACGCCGCCGCGTTCCTCCTCCGCCCACCCATCCTCTCTCTGCGTACCCCTCCGCTACGCCGCTCGCAAACGCCTCAAGGACCTCGAGGTGACCGAACGCCGCCAGGTTGGCGACGCAGAGCACCTCGTCAACAATACTTCGGGCGCCAATCACCAGCCGGGATTTTACCGACCCAAGAATGATGAGGTGTAAAATTGTACTCTTTTTTGTTTCCTTTGTAACTTTTTTTTTCTTCTCAAAATGTGGATTTTCTTCTCCTCACTGCGCTGCTAACACGTGATGGAACTTTTTGGATATCTTCGCGGGAGGCGCCGGCTTTTTGATATATCTTTTTTTATCTATTTTGGGATATATTACTACCATCTCTTTTATCTCGAATATTTTATTTATATACTCCCAATCATGAACTCTCGGTACATACATGGGGGCTGGAGAAAAAAACATTCACATCATCATTATATACAAACATGACGTTTTCCTACTACATTATTGATATTTGCTATGTGATCTGTTTTGACTTGATTTACGGGATCAAGGGGGCCTCTTTATTCGACTCCTATGGGAGTTTGTTGCTACGTGCACCTACAGCAACACTCTGTGAGTACTTACTTGGCCAGGAACAAGACGTGAGATGAGAGCACTGGAGTGTTTCTCATTTGAGTACCACAACCTGTCTTACTTTCCTAATTCTCTAAAGAATACTATAGATTTTCCCTTGGTTTCCTCTATTGCCAAGGCATACTTGCAGAAATTGTTCTCGTTGGCTGCGCCTTTGGCCTCCAACTTATTCTCCTTCGCTGTCATACGACAAGTCTTTCTCGGTCGGCTCACGATCACGGACGAGCTTGGGGACTTGAAGGCGGGCCTGCATTTCATGTCAGCACCTAGAGACTATCATGGGAAGGTATGGTCCTTACGGGTCTAGCCCACTTGCTATTCTTCGAGGGCTTGGTGGGCACATCGTTCTGCTGGTTGTGTTTAGTAACAGCTATCGTGTTGCTGACTCCAACACTTGGAGGTGTTTTAACCAGCTGAAAGCCAGCTTTGTCGAGGTCCCAGATGCTAGATCCAGTCTTGGGTGTTGGTCGTGTTGCTGTGACTACCGAGGTGGACTCCGAACCACGCAAATGGGGAGGTAGGCTGGGGCGAGTTCGTGTAGATTCACCTTCACCTTCCGCATTAGTGCTTGTAGCCTTTCGGAGATGAGGAGGAAGTCGGTTGACGGGGCCGGATGCAACAGTGCCTAGCATGCTCGACGCAACGACGCTGCTGGCTTCAGCAGTGTCGGTCTCCGATGTAATGGGCGCAAAAGGCTACCCAAAGTTAGCCTTGTGCCGAATTGTCTTTTGTGAATTTAGCTTACCTGAGTCAATGGATCGAGGGGAGTGGTTCCGAAGTCAATGTCCATATCGATCTCTTCTGTCGTAGCCATGCCAGGGTTTGGTGGTACCATTGGCGTCGTGCCGGGCTCTTGCAAGACTTGCCAGCTGGTGCATTGCTTACACCACTGCCAGGGATCAGTATAATACGCTCTGGGGGGGGACTGTCGTGTTGAAATATCTTACATAAATTTCATTGCTGCGGCTGCTCTTGCTGAACTCGGCCAGAGGCCTGATTTGGTTGCATGGTCCATTGCATTTGGCTTCCGTGGGGGGTTCGCCGGAGTGGTTGCGACATACCATGCCGGTGTTGGCAGGATTGACCTTGATCCCATTACGGATCTTCCACTCGAGTGTGGCCTGGTTGCGTTTCGAAAATCGATCTATGGGTAACCATTCGCCACCAACTCTGCATCGGAACCTTGGAACACAAGCTCTGTCAGAATGTTTGGGCGGTCAACCTGGAGGTGTTGGCTCTTGTTGGGAAGACTTAACGACTCGCTGTTTGCAACATCACGACTGGACCTGATGTTAGCTCTGGAAAAGCAATGAATCAAGGAAGTCATGAGGTTCTCACCTCAATGCTCGCTGGGCCATGGCTTCCTCAATTTAGCAGCAGATAGATAGTTCTGATAACAGGGTCCTAGACGAAACCATGATTGTCAAAATCCAAATTGAGGGTTCCGCTGGGAAGTGGTAATGTGGAAAGGGTGGGCGTACTCTATTCCAAGATTGCCAATTTGACTCGTTTCTAAGTGGCCTAAGACTTGATTAGCACTTGACAGGATGTATACCAGATTTTCAACCGCCACGACCTCTCCAAGGAGGAGGTACGATGAAAAAATAGTGGGAGAATATCTTTCTTCCGTGCTGCCTGGAAAGGGACACCTTGGGTCGGTTTCCTCAGCGGTAGGGAAGAGAAGACGATGTGCCCAAGAAGTGGTGTATGAAAAGAGTTGATCGTTGTAGTATGGAATCCAATGTGCACCTGGAGAATATAGATTCGGCGATGCAATGGTATCGACCTGGAGACTCAGGAGATTTTATACACAAATCTCCAACATAGCGACGACTTGGTAGAAATGGAAGGGGCGACGTGGGAAGAAACCAGACTAGGAAGTAAACGTACTCCTTCGGTTTTTCTTCTTAAGAAGGAGCAAACGGGCATGCCTTGCCCGCGGATACCAAAAGCGGCCCAACGACAGGACTTATAAGAACAGCAAACAAAGAACAACGCAGTTTTTATGAAACGGTGTTGACAATCGTGCCGTTGTATTGCTGTGTAACTACATTCTCCTGCGTCTGTCTCCCTCGCAAATACATTCATTACTTTTAGTTTCCACCAGAAGGCAAGCCTGGTCATATTTTAACTGTTCATGGAGTTTCCATACTAACTTATACGAGAGAACAGCAGTGTTAACAACGAAGCATGGTGTTTGCATTGGTGATTTGCATAACCCTAATCAGACTATTAGATGGAACCAGTACATATCCACCTTCTTGCCGATGTTCATAGCATGAGATACTGAACAGAACAAAGTACGAGGAGAAGAAGCCATAGCTTTGAATATCTGTCAGTTAACTAGGGGCCTATAATTGGCTGGGCTTCCTTTCTTTGTAATTAGAGCGATAGATGACATTTCATCAGGCTCAAGCATCCATTGACTGCTCATTTGGTTTTGCTTTTAGTTTGTGGTCTGTAATCTTTAACTCTGTTCGTCTAAGATGGGCTCGATTATTATCATCTATGTTGGCCAAGGGGAAAGCCTCTCAAGGCGTGGGCAAGTAAGTATCACCAAACCTGAAGATCGACAAAGCTAAACCACTGGCTTGCACACGATGTGGGGTGACAGAAGCTGTCAGTCATTGCAAACACGCGGTGAAATATGTTTTTTCTTCACTTAGAGCCAGCAGGCTGCATTCATAAGGGGCGTTAAAGGGCCACTGAGAAAAAAGAAAAGAAAAAAGAAAACCATGTGCATCCTAGACTTGGTAAGTGGTTACCAGACACACATAACACCTGCCCAGCACAAAATAGTGCTATGAATTCGCGAATGTTTTCAACCTGGATTTCCTCTTTCTCCAAGTTTAAATGACAATACTAGACTTTAGGCATTTTGTATCTCTATAAAAAGAGGCCGCCCACCAGTTTATACGAATATGCCTCTCAGGGAACAAACGGACAACGCATCAAGAGCAGCACCACAATGCGGTGCTTGGTAGCTTCCTGTTTAAGCTAGGAGTACTAGGAGTACGGAGTAGCAGCCCTAGGGCAAACTTTTCAGCCTGGAAGGCCTCTAGAAGGCGGGAATTTTAGATTGGTATGCCAGGCTTCCCGCCACTAGTAGTTGTTGATCATGATCGCAAACAAGTATTACAAACGAGTACACACTAGGATGGGCAAATGGCCTGCATAATAAGATCAGCAACATGGTGTGTTGGCTATTTCCATCTTCCCGTTGGGTACATTACTTGTACTTTTCAATCTCGGTCTCCTTCCATTAAGATATTTTCTACGGAGTACACCCCACCGATCTTCAATGCAGAGAGAACAGAGTTGTAACGTCGGCTTAGTTGCCGAAAAATCCCGTAATACCAACGATGTCCGTATACGGAGTACTCCATCCTCTTCATGCATCAAGAAGAGAAGCGTCTACTCCGTAGTGTCCATCCAATTTCCGTGTTTCACATTGTCTTTTTTTGCCCTCCATCCCCCTGTTGTTTCTAAATTAGGTCACAGTCTTCCCATCATTGGGCATCCTCTCTTTCTTTGACCCTTTCTTGCCCCTTTCTCACTCTACTCCGTATCACTACTCCGTATTTGTATGCCTTTTCCATCCTCACAAATTTCACGCGGAGCGCGCGCTTCCATAGCCTTTTTCTTTTTCCTGAGAAGTGGCTACCCTTTGGAGCTTGGAGTCTCGGAGAGACATTCGGAGACTTCGCTGTGCTGTCTGAAAACAATACATGTACATGCACGGAGTACTGACCTAGCCAAAAAGTTCACCCGTCAGAGCAGATTTACCTAACAAGTCCGACCCCATTATGGTACTGTAAATCAGTACTTGTATTATCCGGCCTTTCTGGGTATTGCGCTTCTTGACTGGTGCTTGAATGGATGTTCGGGTACAGCGAGTTTCAAGTCTATTAAAGAAGCTGCATTGTGTGCTTGCTGGAGGCGCCACACGCCCGTAATCATACTTGTGGCGCAAATAGACCCTTGGAAGCTTCGCAAACTTGAATATACTTGTAGAATTATGGAGCATTTGAATTCACAGAAGATACAAGTAGATACTCTGTACTCCGTAGAAGCAATGCAAGGCCAGAGAACCAGAAACCAAGTTGTTGGGAGACCTGAGGAACCATCACTTGCTAAGTAATCCATGAACAAATCGGCTGAACAGCTTCCTGGCCGAATGACGACTTGGTAATCATCCAGACTTTGATTGCCGGGTACCATCGATGGCCATGGGCGAGATTTGGCTCCATAAAATACGGTAAAATAATAATTTCGTTCTTTCTTCCTTTTCACTCTGTTTTTTTCTTTTTCTTCTTAGTACATGTACTATCCTGTGTTAACCAATAGAACTGCTTAGGCATTGAATGTGTTACTCCGTACGGAGTAGTTTACGTACCTATTCGGTTTCTTATGGATCAACCTTCCCTGGTAATTAAGTACTACTTGATCTGGACGTTGGCTCCCTGTCTGTCCAACCGCCGAAGCGTTTCCAGGGTCTCCAGGCCACATTCCCCGCGTCTTATAATCGAGGGTGGTAATGCTTTCTCGCCCAATGTCTGTTGGTTCTGTTTGTACTTGTACGTGTACGTACGTACGATACGGAACCTGGACTCCATAAATAAACATACATGACCCAAAGGGCTGGCCATTGGTCTATTTACAGGTACACACTGTTTGACTGTTAGTCAGGCAACCTCCTTCCATTTTATCCATCTAATGCCACTGGTTCGCATGACCTTAGCCAGATAAGCCAGAGCGAAGCAGACCAATGACAAGAGAAACTGTTACTCGGTCGATGACTGTTGACTGGTCACCACTTCGCTCTATTGGTGTATGGCTCCTCTCCTCCCCAAATTATCCATGGATTGGCTGGTAAAATGGAAGAAGAAGAGCTTGCATTTTCACAGAGCAGAGAATCGTCGCGTGTGAAACGCGTGTCAAGTACTCCGTACTCTGGACAAATGATCCACACTACACGTACTCTTAATATGACAGAACTTTCAAGATATTACTCCGTACGGAGTACACGTACCTAGGTTCTGGTACAAAACCGGAAATCTTGTCCGTGTTTCACTTTTTTATCGAAGACCAGTGCCTCTGTAAGTGCTTCTACCCACGTACCGACCACCCCCCAAACCGATCATCCACCAGCCCTCCTACATCACCACCTCTGTCAGTAATAACGCATACAAGTACAAAAATGAAGCTATTCACATACAATTAACACGAGATTGAAACTCGAAAGTGTGGCTTTCAATAGGACCTAATTTGAACCGTTGTAAGCGACCTTTTGGTTCCTATCTGCCCCATTGTTGTGCGCACCCGAATTAGGTCACGGATCTGAGTGAAACCCTTATTTGGGTCTCCCTCAGCGGTTTTACGTCGAATAGGGCGTGCTTTGATAGTAAGGTAAACAAAATGATATAAGTATCATTCTCATAATAAGAGAATAAAAAACCATCAGTCGTATAACTCCCATGGCCATCAACAATCAATAGGCGTTTCTCTCCTGCAGGAAGTTTTGATGAAGCCAATACGAAGTAGAGAGCGATTTCATCATTCGTCCAACCATTCATTTGAAATGCCAGTGCTGTAATAGATCTAATCCATCGCTTTTTTGAGGAAACCATTGCTGTTGAACGCTTTTCCCAGGGGAGATAACCAAAGGAAAGAGGGCTTTTTGGGTTGCAGAGATACACTCAATAATTGAGATCCAGGAGCGGTTAATATGATCCTTTTTAAGGCAACGATTTGCTTGCTTGATAGTACAGAGGGATCTGTGGAAGGGCAAAAAAGCCTTAATACGTTCAGTTGTTGCGCCATTAATGCGTTGAGAGTCCTCTTAAGGTCTCAACCCTTGGATTCCGGCGTAAAAAGCCTTCCATCCAGTGTTTTCCGATTTGAGGTGTGCTATTTGAGGCCTGCAGAATACGGCTTGCGAAGAGCTTAAGTTGGAGGGAGGCCAGCAGCACCCTGTATAATAATACAGTTAACTAGGTCATTCTCTTGGACTTTTGAGAGCTTTTGCATGGGTTCGAAGGCCAGATTCCGGGGATGTGCGCCACATAGTCGGCTTTGCAAAGTCGTATATCCCCCAGCACGCGTTGGGGCGCGTCGGAGAGAGACCCCTGCTTGGACATCGTTAATAGCATTATTCAAATGCTCTTCGGCATCTAAATAAAATAGTTAGTTACTTTTTAGCAAACGATATAGCCATTAAAATCATAAAAATAGCTTCATTTTTGTTGACATATTATTACTGCGCCATTTGTGATGTGGTGATGTTGTGGATGAGAGGTTTTGGAATGATCGGTACGTGGGTAGATCCACTTACCCCTCCCTGGTGCTTGTTTCTTCTTTGCTTTTTGGATATTTTCTTCAGGGGAGGAGAGGCGAATAATTGTTTCTTCCATTTACTTGTAAACTACAGCGCAGACATCAAGTCGAAGACCTAATTGGCGAATCGACTACAAAGTACGGAGTAATATTAGACAAGACAAAAATCATCCTTGACGTCTGATTAGTATTCTTCGCCCTCTTTGGACGATACGACTACAAGTACGGAGTAGATCTTTCTTCTCTCAGTGGAAGAATCGCCTTTTGAGCACTCTGCTTTGCTTTGGTTGCAGAAGGCATGGCTGCTGTCTACCAGTATTTGTACACTACGGAGTAATACGTGCTGTACGGAGTATGCATAAAGTCCTTCTTATGAGGATCATGTATCAGGTACTCTGTCTTTTCAGTGCATTGTTCTCGATTAATTGTATCTAGTACATCAAACCCACGATATTCTAGCTAGCCACCAAAGTACTCACTCCAGTACTCTGTACAGGTACTTGTACGAGTATGTACTCCGTACTTGGTTGGGCCATTACGCATTGTGGGGCGGCCCTTTGCTAGCCCCTTTTTAGGCGTCGCCCTCCAGCCCTCCATAACTCCTCGCGAAATTTAAAAGCAGCCTGTTAGTATTACGGCGTAATATTCTCCACTAACGGAAATACTCCGTAGCTGCAGTCCCCTAATAAGCCACCTGCTGACTGATCGACTATGGCGTTCCTGCCTTCCTTTAATTCTGCTTCAACCTCAAAGCAACCTTGTACTTACAAGCATCTAGTGTGTATCGAGGAGTGTTTCGTTTGGAACGCCTTGATTGTTAATGTGTTTATTAAAATGGACGGTCAGCAAGTTGGATTAACTAAAAAAAAACGAACAATTGTGCAAATGAGGCTGCGAAAACAGCTATGTGGCATTCGGAGGAGCCTACGGAGTCTTCCCCTAAACACCCCTGGCCTCTTGAAATTTGGCCTTCCCGAATGACAAGAAGGCTCTAGTAGTAAACTAATACCCCGAAATCACTAGCGAGATTGAGACCTCCTCTCCTGGCAAGCCGGCATATTAATAGGCCCCGGAAATCATATTCATGCTAAGGCCAGTCCCTAACTATTCTAAACTGGGAAGCATGAACTAGCACGGGCCACTCGTGTCTATTCCAAACCCAGACACGGTCATCCTAGCCCAGCCCCTTTTGTCGCATTTTTCAACACCCCTTTCCTCCTGGTCTCTTGATACAAGTACGGAGTACATTCACAGAGTATTTGCCCGTATTGCTTGTATTGCTTGCATCCGTACGAAGGTAGTGAATGCTTCTTGCGATCGATGGCCCGAGGCTCCCCCTTCCATGCCACTCTTAGTCTTCTGATTGGGACCAAATTCCTACCTAAAGTCCTCCACAACAGTAGCTAAGCTTCCCAAGGTCTTTTACCCTTAAGTCAAACTTCCTTTTTGACGAGTTAAATACTCTTTAGAAGTAATAGAGTCGAGCTATTACAGCTGCATCGTTAAAAACGGACGCTTCAACTTGTACTTTTTTCCAGTCTTCCAATTTTGCCTCTCCCAGCTCTCCCTTTCTCCCCGTTGCCATCTCCGCCTGAAGCGCGGGTCGGGAGATTTCTGTGTCCCCCCCACCTAAATTGAAGCCCACTACTCCATTGAAATGCTAGAAATTATGACCCTCTAGGCAATTTTATCAACTGTTTCCCTGGCCAGGTACCTCAGGTACTCCCCCACCGTTTACTGTTTAAAGTAATACTCACTGATACATGCTGGGAGGTCGAGTCCAGAAACAGTCCCAAGGAACCACTCTCGAGCGATCGCTCCATTTCCCCCATCCCCCGGGAGCCACCCTAGGCCATCCCTTTTTCACTTGCTCCCTCATCCCTTTTCATATTATTTCTTTTTTCCCACACGAACAAAAAAACCCCAGTCGCTCACTTCAGTCACTCCTTTCTGTGTTTCGCTGCGCTCTTCATCTATTATTACCACAGAGATTCTTTCTTCCTCGTATCATTTTCGCTGCCACCTTCTCGCGAATATCGACACAAACACCAATAGTTCGCCATCTAGCTTGTGTTCCGAATCTACCGTCTCTCAATACCTTCATGCTTCGCGTCGTCGACTCCGCATACACCCCAATCTGCTCACCGCCGAACCCGAAAGCTCTTTCTTAATGCACCACTGTTAGTCGACGCTCTCGAACAGGGCTTGGTAGTTTCTTGAATTCAAAGCAGAAAAAGGCGCCGGACGCCTTTAAACGGTGCAGAGTCCCGTTGACTCCAAACGGCTCTGGAATTGCATCAACCACCGTCGTCCAATAGCACCTTAATCGGCCGAATTTACCAACCGTCATCATGAATATCGCTCACGATTTAACGCACCGTGGCTCGTCCTCCCACAGCTCGCATAATGTCGCCTTGGAGGATCGGTTTGAGGTCTTGAAAGATATTGGTGATGGTAGCTTCGGTAGCGTCGTCCTCGCTCGAGTTAGGAGTGCGGGCGCTAGCGTCGCGCGGAGAGGCACTGTGGTAAGTGCACCGCAGAATTATCCCTTTTGATCTTGGTTGAAACTGCGTCTCTGGGATGTCAAAATCGTCAAAGAATCTGTCAATAACCCGTTTGTCATTTGTTTTCACCTGCAGGTTGCAATCAAGACTATGAAGAAGACCTTCGAGTCCTTCGCCCCATGTCTTGAACTTCGCGAGGTCGTCTTCTTGCGTACTCTGCCGCGGCACGACCACCTAGTGCCTGCTTTGGACATTTTTCTCGATCCGTATACCAAGAAACTCCATATTTGCATGGAGTACATGGAGGGTAATCTCTACCAACTGATGAAAGCCCGTGAGCACAAGAGCCTCGACAACGCCAGTGTCAAGAGCATTCTATTCCAGATTATGCAGGGCCTTGAACACATCCACGCCCACCACTTCTTCCACCGCGATATCAAACCCGAAAACATTCTTGTCTCCACCTCGTCCCATCACGAATCGTCAAATTCCTTCCGCCGTTACTCAGCCTTGGTGACACCACCTTCAACACCGCCTACGTACACAGTAAAGATTGCGGACTTTGGTCTGGCTCGGGAGACGCATTCGAAGCTCGTGTACACGACTTACGTCTCGACAAGGTGGTACCGAGCACCCGAAGTCTTGCTCCGTGCTGGAGAGTATTCAGCTCCTGTCGATATCTGGGCAGTAGGTGCCATGGCTGTCGAAGTTGCCACTCTTAAGCCTCTCTTCCCTGGTGGAAATGAAGTCGATCAAGTTTGGCGTGTTTGCGAAATTATGGGCAGTCCGGGAAATTGGTACAACAAGGCTGGAGCCAGGGTCGGCGGCGGAGAGTGGCGAGAAGGCACCCGACTTGCTACGAAACTTGGCTTCTCATTCCCCAAAATGGCACCTCACTCTATGGACACGATTTTGCAAGCACCCCAGTGGCCTGCCTCCCTCAGCCACTTTGTCACTTGGTGCTTGATGTGGGACCCCAAGAGCCGTCCGACATCGACACAGGCCCTGAATCATGAATACTTTGTAGACGCGGTCGACCCGATGCGACCCAAGTCTTCGGCCTCTAGAATCCTCGGCCGTAAACAATCAGATCTTAACCACAGGGCATCGAGGGATATGACGGCTGTCTCCACAGCAAGTTCTGGATCCGCTCCAGTGCCACCCGCTAAGCAATCGTGGTTCCGGAAGTCCCTCATCGGGCGCTCTGACAATATTCCCGTTGAGCATGTTGCCTCGCAAATCAACACCAAGGAGGCACCTGCTCCCAAACCCGCTCCGGCTTCCATCCCTCACATCCCAGAGGTCACCGTTGCTAAGGCCCGCCAACCCGCCAGCAAGAGGACGACATGGACGAACGGACCCTCGAATATAGCTCCGATACACATCCTCCCGACTATCCGACCTATCTCCCCTCTCTCCGACGCGGTGACCGCACAAGCAAGCAATACCGTCCCGAGCCAGTCGACCCAAGGCCAGTCCGAAGTCAAAGTCTCGAAGAAGATTGGCCGCCAGCTCTCAGTCGCGTCTAGCACGAACCACTACGCTGAGATACATCGCCAACAGGCCGAGCGTGCCCTCAATGGCGCGACAGGGCTTGTATCACCCCCCAGCGCTCACAAAGAAAGTTTCTTCTCACACTTGCGAAAGCGTGCTCGTCGCTTCTCTGGCCGTCACCAAACGCCCATCTCGCCGACATACGACGACGTTGAAGCTCAGGTAGGCTGCGGTCCATGGGCGAGCAACCGCTCGTCTGTGGTCATGGACAACACGCAATCGAGCAGCCCCGTGCCCCCAAAACACGAGGTTTACGAGTCGCTCAACACTACACTACGGGACGAGTCGCAAGCTTCCGGCTCGCACCTTGCCATCCCCCCCCTACAGAGCAATTTAAAGAGGCATCATTCCCTCCCCAAACATCAACCGAGATCTGTCGACAATTTGATTGGCGTAGCAAGGAATTCCGGAGCTGCGATATCAGGAAGGACCCGTCGCATGCATGGAACGCAAGGAGTACATCAGTACGATACCCCTGATGAGGAGGACGAGTTGCTTGACGAAGTACTCAACTCGACACAACGGGCCATGCATCGACTTGATAAGGACGGCAAGCCTGGCCTGCGCCAATCCGCGAGCACGATCGGTATCCAGAACCCCTACCCCACGCCATCCCCTTCCGCAAATGGCAACGTGGGCCTCTTTAGCGACGGCCAGGAGTCTCTCACACCCAAACCACTGGATTTGGGAATAAAACAAGCTCCAGCTCAGTCACAGTACAAGTGGCCAACACCCCCATATGAGGAGAGCGAATGGGCAGCCGCCGCTTCAGCTAGTATCTGGGCTGCTAGCAACCGGTTTTAACGGAAACGAACAACCCTGGGGCGGCCATCTGGTTTACTTTTGCATATTGCATCTTTTTTCGGTTCTTTTTTTCTTTTTTCCCCATTCGATTGATTCCCTTTGTCACTGGGTGTACTTTGTTCCGCAGCATGGGCATGGTGTTATGAGGCGTTCACGCTCGACTGGATTCGTTGCAAGGAAATATTGGGTTGAAGCTCCGGCATATCGCAGTCACTCTCTGCTGGAGCTTAGAAGAGCGAGGCTTATACAATTTTAATCTCCCTTATCAGCGCGATCTTGAACTGATTTACTGTTCCAATCTACATGTCATCACTTTCCCCCCCTCATCTCTTCCTCTCCCCTTCTATTATCATATTTGCATTGCGCCCGCTTCGATACTCGTTTTCTCACTTTTTGTCCATCATGGTCCCGAGTACGCCGAACTATTTGAGTCGTTTTCTTCCAACTTCCAAAAATACCCCTTAACTAGACTGGAGTGTGGCAAGTTCAACAGAGTGGCAAAATCGACACCTGGTTGTTGAGCTCTCACACATTTTTCTTTTCTTATATATCATCTCTACATACTTATATACCAATTCCCTTTGTCTATTAATACAAACCAAATCTCCTTGACCCTTCCTTTTCTTTGCACTTCACTGTCTGTAGAACCGAGCGACAAAAATCTCTTTGTAGCGCCTCTGACAAAACGAGAGGCAGGTAAGCAATATGTGCAAGAGAAGAGCCAATCTGGATCCGGCTCAGCTTGATTATAGGACCACAAGCGTTCACACTCGACTGGGAACGATTATCCCCGGAAGTCGGTTCTCCAACAAGGTGGCTTATTATTTCTAGATACTATTATTACAATTATATACCAGCAAATACAAGGAAATCTCTAGCAGACACGACCAACACGACTGCCTCCCGCTATTTACAATGGAGAAACCTCATGTGGAGCCAGGATTTGGAGGTGTTGCTGTGACAGGTCCGTGTAAAAAGTTGCTCCAGGCGCATCTGAGGGAGCCCCCTCCATGGTCACATTGCAATTCTGCACCCAGTTGCCCTGTGCCGCGATTTTGTCCGAGATATACTGGGCATACTTGTCGAGCCGACATGACTTTCCTGGGCCGTCCTGGCACGAAGGCACGGGGTAGACTTGGTCGTTGAGTTTAATGCGGATGTAAGTGGAGTTTTGGCCTGTGCCGGGAACATCCGGGCTGCAGCTGTTCTCTTTTGAGCGGCGTCGACGGGCGGAGATGGGACTGCGGCAGGTCAGGCGTTCAAAGGCGATTGTGCCTCGCATGGTGACGAAGTTTGCGCCGTTGAAAAGGCGGGTGTCGTTGATTTCGGTGCCGGAGAGGGGAGATTCGGTGTCGAAGACGCCGCTGGCTGTAATCAGCTCTGTGAGTTGCCCATCGTTTAGGAACGACATTAACAGCTTGGGTACATTGAAGGTTGAACCTTCGGCTGTCTTGCCCTCTGTTGCATTGGGACCTTTGCTGAATAGGCTGATGAGAGAGCCGAGGTATGGTGTCATCATCTTTTGCGGGAGGTCGGTGCCTGGTCCGACACCGTAGAAGTAGCGAAGATCGTTCGAGTACTCATACCACTTGAGCTCCTCATCGGTGAAGACATCACAGAACGGAGACAAGCGGCCGGTAATTTGACTTTCGAAACCACAGAGGTAGGGAATGATGTTGACGTCACTGAGAGTCAAGTTGAAGTCACCCTCGATCAGCTTTTGGAGGCGGTCGAGGACCTTGGGCTGCCAGATGGCGTCCCAAACGGGCTTGACATCACCTCCATTTTGGTCTTTGAACAAGGGGCACATGTCGGAGGGTGCTAGGGAGTTTCCGATTGACGAGGCGAAATTCTTGCCGGTTACGGACACGATTTTGCCTTTGGAGGTGGCTTGGGGTCCGAGGAACCCGTAGGCAAAGTTGGCGGCTGTCTGTAATACGCGTGTATAGTTGTTTGCCCATATATATAGGTCGTCTCCTTCGTTGTACAGCTGGGGGTACCTGCAAAGTATAAAGTTGATGAGCATGATTCATTCCCCCGCATTTGGAGAGCTGTTTTACCGAGTGCGAAGCTGGTATCCGAAGTCCATGGCTTCCTTGTATCCCGTGGGACTCTGCATGGCAATTTGGAGTTCTGGATTGGTGAGGACTGGTTGCCAGTCGGGGAGGAAAGCCAAGGGGCCTTCTCCTTGAAAATCGGCGGCAGCGATCTGAGGGTAGTACATATTAGACATCCATACATACTCTGTAGATATATGCTGTGCTGGTTTCGCCTTTCATCCTCCCATTTTCGATCATGTCACTTACTCGTGTCTGCAGGTCTACCCACTCATTGTACGCTCCCTTATCCGGATACCTCGATCCATGACGACTCATGTAGGCTGCTTGGTCGACATAACAATTGTCTGGGGCCTCGGGGTCGATGCCAAATACATTTTCTCCGGCAGCCCACGGGCCGTTGGCGCCCAACCACCTGAGCGGACTGGCGGCGTTCTCTCCACTCCAAAGCGTGATGTCCTGTTCAGGAGCTAGGTACCGTGGCGAGGCACCCGAGAGCCCAGCCATGGCGACCACCGTGGCAGCGACCGTTGAAGAGGATAGCATCTTGGCGGTGAGTTCTTTTATGGCAAACGACTGAGAAGATGGGCTGAACTCGAGCTTCGAAGCAGTCGCTGTTGAACGGCCCTAGAAAGGAATAAGAGGAGTGGTCTCGGTACCAGCAAGCTTGAGCCTGGATCCTTGGGGGCTGTATTATAGTATTTCTCATCCACAGAGAAAACTCCATTGCCTCCATAATACAGATCGGCTCACCGAAAGTCGGAAGCCAAGCTCGTCTAATCTGTACAGGAAATGAGGGTAACTAGGTGCCAACGTCGAAGAATGAATCGCGAAGCATAAAAAAGGTACGGAGCCCTTAATTACCAAATCGACCAAGGACTGTCATTATCAGAAACACGTGCACAAGCTAGAACTCCATAGTGCGTAATACTTGTAATACCAGCCCACATAGAGTGGACAATGCAGCCACGATGATCGCTGAATCAGTGGAGACGGCGGAGTTTATCAGCGGTCGCTGGTGTTGGAATTTCTCGAGATTTCTAGACCCCAATTTGCGGTATGGAGAGATAAGGATGTTGGAGGTGGATGCGGCCAGCCACGTGGCCAGCCTGGGCCATGCCTTGCAATCATGCGAGATCTCGAGGATGACACTGCCCCTGGCAGAAAACGGTGTGGAGTAAACGACGGAGTACAGTACTAGGTTAGATCTAGTTTACGGAGTATTGCCAACTGACGGAAGAGGCATTTCGAGGTAATCAGCGTCAATAGAGGTACGCGCCCTAAGAATCGAGTCTGCACACTCCCGGATCATGCACCGCGTCGGCGAAAGATCTAGAGCATCAAGCCGATCGATATAGCGGCATACAGCTAGCTCTTCACCGTCGGCAAGGCGTTTGTTGTGAGCTGGGAGGCCTTTCTTTGGCTTGAGGCCTTGAATTCGCTGTCGGAGGCGATGATATGGAACGCCAAATGCAATGGTACAAGTACTCGCACGGATCGAGGGGGGAAAACCGCCATTATAGGCATCACGAGCGCTTATGACACGCTCCTCAATTGTCGACATTTTGATTTAGGTCATGTTGTGGTTAAAATTGCGAATTGAAGTTGGAAATTGACACGAAATGGATTACGCGTATTATTTTGGTGATACATGATGATGGGTAAGTTTTTTTCATTTTACAGTACCAGATCCACTAAAAACATCCCAATTAGAGGTCTACTCCGTAGATTACCACTTCGTATATCCACCATTATTTGCAATGACATCTGCACAACGCTGAGGCATAGAACCTACTATCTCCTGTAATCGTTTAGTTGTGATAGCCTCCCAGGCTTCAGCTACATATCTCCTTTGGTTTTCAAGGCTTGGGTTCTGATCCTCCCAGCGTTTCTCCTGAATATAATCCTTCATTATGTTCCAAACAGTCTCAAAAGGATTTAGATCCGGCGCAAATGCTGGCCATTCAAAGAGCTGGATTCCGCGTTGCTCTAAATTTTCTTTTGTCGCTTTTGCCCGATGGCCTGGTGCGCCATCCTGCATCAAGTAGAGATCCTGGCCATGATTACGGCGGGCATTCTGAATCCAGTCATCAATAACAGGAACAATGTGTTGGCAATATGTTTCGGATTTGATCACACCCCAGTCTTTCTCCCAAAAAATCCCAGGTCCTTTACCAGAAAGGCCTGCAAAGGATCCCCAAAACATCCAAGATCCTGTGTCTTTTGGTCGGTTTTCAATCACACAGTCGTCTGCAAAGTCCTCGTCGATTCGTCGGGTCACATATGAGCCCTTATGGCTTGTTCCCAAAACCCATGTCTCATCGGTCCAGAGAATTTGGGACCATTGTTCGGGGGTCCAATCAATATGCTCAGAGGCCCAGCGAAGGCGCCATTCGCGATTAGCAAGAGAGAGGGGAGGCTTTCGGCGTGCAGAGTACCGCCTAAATCCATGGCGGCGCAGAGTTGATCGAATTGCATAAAGCCCAAATTGGCCATTTTCGAAGACCTGTGATAATTCAGACCATGACATGAACCGGTATTCTTTCGAGCTTGTGGCTAGCTCAATAAGTCGATGTTCTTGATCTGGAGAAAGCTTTGGTGGCCTTCCTTTACGAGGCTGAACTTCTGCATCAGGCGCCCGAATAGTGTAACGAATCTGGGCTAATGAGAAGCCGGTTTTCTTAGCAATTTCAGCCTTTGAGCAACAGCCCTCAAAGAAAAGTGTTCGAACCCGTTGGCGATCCTCCTTTGTAAGCTGCTTCTTATGGGTGGATTGACTTCGAGGCATTGTTGATAATGAATGTGTTGCGAGTATGTATGTAGTTTAGTAGTATGTATGGAGTAGTACGGAGTAGTAAGGGAGAAAATACTGTTAATAACAACCCGATCAAAACTACTGCTCCTAGAGTGGGGAATCCTTACAACGACTGAGCTTACGTAAACCTATCCAGGCCTAGGGGGCCTACTGGAGAGACGGGGGGGTTTTACTTGTGGGCACGGGTCCCCGTCCCTCGAGTAATTTTTCATCGATTAGTCATACCTTTTAGTAGTCATGCTTTTTTTTTCTC
>JADHKT010000191.1:0-41629 GCA_019925285.1 Graphium sp. VPRI43844 | reverse complement strand
ACCCCCCCCCCCCCCCCCCCCCCCCCCCCCCCCCCCCCCCCCCCCCCCCCCCCCCCCCCCACCCCCCCCACCCCGCCCCACCCCCCCCCCCCCCCCCCCCCCCCCCCCGGGCCCCCCCCCCCCCCCCCCCCCCCGCCCAGTATTTTAGGCCCTGAAAGAAACTGCGAGTCCTCGCACGGCCATACCTCTATCAAGTTACTCTGCATTACTCCGTATTCGGGAATGCGTTGCTTGGTTAATGGGTACTTCGAAAGGCAATTTGCTTTATGAGACAAAAAGCGTTGAAATACAGACTCACAAGAAAGTTGAACAAGTTTATGGAGTACTTGTATCCCAGTCTCGATGTCTCTGAAAGAGAGCGCGCGCGCCTTTCCTCCAGCCGCGTGTTGTCGGAGAGACTCTTCATCTTACTGACATTATCGCTATTATATCTCACTTTCAAGTCGGCTATCCCCCCTTCGTAAATCCATTTTTTGTTATTTCCTTTTCTGTCATTCCTTTTTTGTTGCCTACTCCGTATCCCTCGATTGCTGCGCCAGGATGTAACTGTTTTGTAGTTTACTCAGCTCAGTACTAGTCCGTGTGACCTTTTATTACAAGTACTCCGTACTCCCCCAAACGTCAAATTTTGTGTCCCCCCAAAAGTATCTTTTTGAGCCCTGCCCTACTCCTGTAATTTGTATTTCTTAAAACGTTATTGCAATCGTTGAAAATATTCTACTCTTCTTGACAGTGAGAGATGAACAAAACAAATTCCAAGTAAACTACTCCATAAGAAAAAGGTACCTAGGTACAGCACCTCCACTCCGTATCCGTAGGCATCCCGTTTAATTTATTAGCATCGTTTCTGCAGTCACCCCTCCACCCCCCTGTCTGTCCAGTCCACTGTACTCGCAGTGGTCGAACGGTCGCCCCTCAGTGCTTAGCTAAACAAGTCACCTCCCCTAGGCCCAAATTGGTCTGCCATTCAAAGCCAAGCTCGCCCTTCTCAAAACCGTTCCCCCTCTCTAAAACAGGGTATACAGGCGAATCGTCCTGAATTGCCTTTCTGTGCCCTTCATTGGGCCTGTAGCGTCCCCTCCAACGTTGTGCTTTACCGTCCTGGATTGACCTTGGACAGATAACCGCCCACGTACACTATTATCCCCGCTCTCCGCATACTTTTCGACCGATTATCGTCACCAACGCAGCCCTGGGCTTTCGTCCAGACCTAATCTCGGATCCAACCCCAATATATCCTCCTGTTTACCGATACATTCAGGAGCATTATTCACCTACAACTTCTGCGACCGCCATTACTACTTCTCCATCCTCACCAACAATCTCTAGCCTTGATCGTGTTGTATTTTCAACCTATCCCGTCCCCGTGTTTTCCCCCTCTCTCGCCATCCCTATACCTCCTCGCCCAACCATCATCCTGCATCTACGGCTACGATCGATATTACCCTCGACTCGGTTGACTACGAACCCACTCCGCATTTACCATCTATTTTTATTCATCCCGGCAACCTCTCTTTGGTTGGATATAACCTCGCGGTCAATTACCAGCTCATGCCGACCCATTCATCTGTCGCAAAGCGTTTGCTCGATAGACGTGGCTGACAGGCCCAATATCGTTGCTTATCCTGTGCAGGCTTGACGAGCAGTCACGATGGCGTCAGACTATGAGAAAACAGCCATGGACGATCGTCTGCAACCCCCAGCGCCCCCGCCTGCCGAGTTAGTCTATCAAGGGGATGGCAATTGGCGTAATGGAGGGGGTCACCGCGCACCAGATGATGCCGGCCGACCCCCTCCGTCTCCAGGCGCCGGTTCCTTCCCGAACACTCCAGTACCGCCAGATGGAGATTGGGATATGGAGGGCCGAAGAAGTCTTGATAAGAATCGGTCCCGGAGCCGTCGCACTTCGGGGGGCGTGCGTGTTTGCCACAAGTGTGGTCTTCCTCTAACCAGCCAGTTTGTTCGGGCTCTAGAGGGGACATTCCACCTTGACTGCTTTAAGTGCCGGGTATGTACAAGGGATGCTCCCATTCTGCAAATACTGCTTTAACCTACAGCTGCATCATCTGCCTTCTCGCGATTCATTTTCTAACATATGTACCTTGGTGTTTAGGACTGTGGCCAGATTGTGGCGTCGAAATTCTTCCCCGTCGATGATGAGAATGGCAACGGCCAGTATCCCCTCTGCGAAACCGACTACTTCCGCCGACTCGGTTTGTTGTGCTACCAGTGCGGAGCTGCTCTTCGAGGTTCCTACATTACCGCACTAGATCGCAAGTACCACGTCGATCACTTTACTTGTTCCGTTTGTCCTACAGTATTCGGTGCTTCGGATAGCTATTACGAACACGATAGCCAAGTTTACTGTCACTACCACTATTCGACTCAATTCGCCCAAAGATGCAATGGCTGTCAGACTGCCATTTTGAAGCAGTTTGTTGAGATTTTCCGCAATGGACAGAACCAGCATTGGCATCCCGAATGTTATATGATCCACAAGTTTTGGAACGTGCGTCTCACCCAGTCCGGTGACGAGCCGAAGCCTTACCCTGTTACCGATGATCTCGCTACCCGCGATCTGATTCGAGAAGAGGAAGAACGGATGGAGGAAAAGGTGTATCGTATATGGAGTGTGCTTTCGACTTTTGAAGAGTCGTCAGCAGCGTGTATATCAGATATGCTTCTTCACGTGAGCAACGGCGCCTACATGGACGGGGTCCTTGTGGCCAAACGCTTCATTCTTCACGTCGAGGTTTTGTTTCAAGCAGCCGACAAGCTTGACGCTGCTTTAACTGGAGCGAATTTCAAAGGTAGGTGTTACTTCTTGTTGGTCCCAGTCTTCGACAGAATGCTTACAGAACTTCTAGGAATATCATATGGCCGAGAAGCAAAGCTGCTTTGCAAGAAAATTGTTTCCTTTTTCTCTTTGTTGTCAAAATCCCAGGATTCCGGAGCACGAAAACTTGGTGTCACGCAAGAGCTTTTGTCTCTTGTCACTGGGCTCGCCCACTACCTGAAACTGCTCATCAGAATATGTCTCCAGGGCGCTTTGCGTCTAGAGAGAGAGTCCAAGAACCCCGACAGCATTTATCGATTTCTCGACGGGCTAAGCAATATCGAATCTCTAAAAACTGACGAGTCGTCGCTACAAGTCACAAGCGGCGGGGCGCGCTTATCCGCCAAGGACTCGGATCACTGCGCCTATTGTCGCAAGTCAGTAGAAGATGAATGTGCCAAAAACGGTGATCTCAGGTGGCATATCGCCTGCGTCAATTGCACACGTTGTGGCAAGGAACTGGGGAGAAAGCTCGAAGATGCTCGTTGGAACGCCTTTGATATGAAGATATATTGCAACAACTGTGTCGCCATCAACACCGAAGAGGTTGCGCCTTTCGAGCACATATCTAAATTACAGCAATACGTCTTTCTCTTGCACGTTGCCCTCGCACGACTGCTTGGAATCCTACGAAGCAATGGTGTCCTTCCCCCTTCGACGGACGATCCCGCCCTCAACGGCTTGAACGCTGGTGATGGAAGCCGTGCCCTCCAAGACCGCGAAAACAGGTCCGCACTACAAGCAGAGGGACGCTCTCGATCCCAGCCTGGCGCTGGTGAGGCAGACCATCGTCGCGAATCGTCCTATGAGAACACGCTGAATGACGTACGCCGCCTCCGAAGCACTCGTCTCGACAAACACTTGTCTTCGAGCTTTAGAAAAGCCCGGACATCACGTATTATGGATGGGTCGGATGCCCAAGACCGGGGCAAGCCAAGCATTCAGCTTGTCGACGACCGTGGACCAGGGGATATGAGCACGTCCGATACCATGTTTGGCAACCAGGATGGTCTGACGCTCGACGACATTCCTAGGATTGTTGCCGCCGAGCAGGTAAAGGAGCATCAATATGGCAAGCCCTTGCGCCCAGACGGGTTCAACTCCCAGGGCGGCCCAGCGCCATTTTCTGCCGGTCACCAACGATCGCACTCGGCCGGTCGGGATGACGGCCGCTTCCATGGCGACCAGGTTCCGGTGCGAGGCGGTAGACGATTTTTCTCGGAACTCTCTGGTTTGGAATACTTTATTGTACGACACCTTGCAGTCTTAACTATGCATCCTATGGTGGAAAACGAGTTTTCCTTGGATGAGCTGCTAAGCTTTATCGAATCGAGAAAGCCAACGACATTCTGGAAGAACATCAGCAAAGCTTTCAAGAACGATGGCAAAAAGAACAAGAAGAAGGGTGTTTTCAAGATTCCTTTGGAGGTCATTATCGAACGCGACGGCGCGGACTCGACAGATGGCTTGGGTCCCGGTACCCTCCGAATTCCCGCCATTCTCGACGATATCATTTCGTCAATGCGAAAGATGGACCTCTCAGTCGAAGGCGTGTTCCGTAAAAATGGCAACATCAAGAAACTCGGAGAACTGGTCGAGCTTATCGACCGTGAGGGCTGCGATAATATAAATCTCATGGACCAGCCAGTTGTACAAGTCGCCGCGCTCCTAAAGAGATACCTTCGAGATTTGCCCGACCCCTTGATGACATACAAGCTACACCGGTTGTGGATCGCCACGGCCAAGATCCCTGACGACGAGAAGCGACGACAGTGCCTCCACCTAGCCTGCTGCCTCTTGCCCAAATGTCACCGTGACGCTCTCGAGATTCTGTTCTGCTTCCTAAAGTGGGCGAGCTCTTTCCACCAGGTTGATGATGAGTCTGGCTCAAAGATGGACATCAAGAATTTGGCAACGGTGATCGCACCTAACATCCTCTTCGCCAATGACAAGGCACCAGCTTTGGATAGTGACCATATGTATGCTATTGTTGCGGTGGAGGATCTGATCAACTATCTTGAAGAGATGTGCTTGGTATGTGTCAAGTTTAAACTCAACCCCCCCCCGCCCCCCCCCTTTTCCTTCTTCCAATGACGTTTGAGCATGCAACTCACCCTTTTCACGCTGAAGGTTCCCGACGAACTTGTACCCTTCTTGACAGACCCTAACCTGTTCGGCAATAACGGAGAAATCACTACCAAAGAAATCCTCAAGAGATTTCAGGACCGGCAAGGGCTTCAGGGGCCCTACCCTGATGTGAAGGAGGTATATAATCGACAAGACCTGTCGACGCGACCTCCGCCACGGCGTGTTGATACCGACCCCGCGCTATGGCAACAAGAGAGGAGTGCGCGCCAGTTCCAAGAACCAACAATGCCATATTCCACGCCATCCCTCGGCACGCCACCGCAGAAGTGGCGTAGCGCTGAGGACACTGGCCCGTCTCCCCTGTATGGTCAGCAACGATTCGAGCACTCAGAACCCCAGCTCCCTCATCCGGAGTCGGACCAACGACGGGAATGGCGGAACTCGGGCTGGAGGCAGAACAATAGCCTTGCCACAGGAAACCAATAACGAATTGCATACAAGACGACCTACCTATCCATATCCTCTTCTTTTTGAGCGTTCCACGGGGTTATCTTTACAAATGTGCCGACTTCCTCCCTCCGTTTCTCTTCATCTCAGCAAATGGCTTAGCCTTCACGAACCATGCACGATACAAGTCTTCTCTCTGCTCCTGTCATAGCGTTTGTTCTTTCTTGTTTCAGTGGCCCCTACCCCTTCCCCCTCGGGTACAGCTATAGGGTCCTTCTTTCACAGACACACAAAAAAAGCATGTTTGGCGTTGCCTGCTTCGATTTCAATTCTCCCCCACCCCCACCCCCTCCTCTCCGTGGCTGTTCTCGGAAGGAGATGGCCATGATGCAGAAGGTGGGCGACGGCGCGGTGGTTTGATGATTCCCCCTCCTGTTTGTTGCTTACCTTTTTTTTCTTTTGCCTCCTGTTCTTTTTTTTTCTATATATCGACTTGCTGAGAGAAAAAGTGCCTGTCTGTTTGGGTGTGTGGTTATTTTGGTGTTCATATGAACGGGAGCTTAGCTTGGAGAACGAGACGTTTCGTGTCAATATCTGATTTAACTTGCAAGGCTTATGTCCCTTGGGCCTTTACCCATATTACCAACAACCCCACCAGTGACTCCCGCCGTCGTTGATCCATTCCAGGCGGTACGGGCAGTGTGAGATACTTTGAGATAGTGTCCTCTGGCTTAAGAGCTTTGGACATACTGTGTGTCTGCCGAACAGCCACCTAATACAGCTATTTGCAGTGCAAGACTCGCTTAAGCGTCCCGAACAAGACTCGGCGTCTGCCTGAATAGGACAGGACAGCATGTGCCCACTAAAGGCGATTAGTAAAACAGTTTGTGTTGTGCCTTGAATTGACCCTTTTGTAACCGCGACGTTTCTTCTTCTTTTTTTTCTTTTCAACAACAAAACCTTGGTATGTCGCGGATGCAACTGTCTTTGCGGCCGAAAGCTATTCCTTCGGATGTACAAGCTACCTTCCCTCATGAGGGTAACAGCAACATTGGATACATAATCACATACAAAGCACTTGTGGGCTCAAGTTTGGGGCTAGTCGAGTAGAATATTATTTGACGGTATAATCGGTACAAAAACGGGCTTGGAAAGAAGAAGACCAAGACGAGAAAAGCCCCGGAATGGATAGATAAGAGCGCGATGAGAGAGGCAGGATAAGGCATATAATATAAACAGGTGCTGTGGAAAGCAACTAGATATAGGATGTGAAAGATAATTGGCCATTAAAGTAAGGATCAAAAGAGCGCACCATTTCTCCGGCAGTAACAATTAAGCAAAACTTGATACACGTATTTTGTCTTCCTTCCCCTTCAAGACTTGATGACTGCGGCCTCCTTTTCTTGCTCAAGAGTCCACTTGACGGCGCGGTTGATGCCCTCGGCGAGAGAGACGAGAGGCTTGTAGCCGAGACGGTCTCTTGCCTTGGCGATGTTGTAATAACGGTTCATGGTGCTGTAGGTGATGCGCTGGCGGTTGAAGGTCGGAGGCTTCCGGATGATGGAGAAGAAGACCTCGCTGGCGAAGCCGAGGATGAGACCAAAGTCGCGGGTCATGATCCATACGTGGTCGACGCCCTTGTCGGAGCCGGCGGCGCGCCAGATGGCGCGGCAGAAGTCCCAGAAGTAGACGGGCGAGTCGTTGGTGACGATGAAGGCTTCGCCGTCGACACGTTCGGCGTCTAGGGGGATGGTGGAGAGGCGGGCGGTTGCGAGGAGGCGCTGGGCGGCGAGGAGGTGGGCGTGGGCGACGTTTACGACGTAGGTAAAGTCGAAGAGGTTGTCGCCGTTGCCCACTTGGATGCCGGTGCGGCCGGTGCGGTAGATGTTGATGATGTGTTTGGTGGCCATGCCGTCGCCTTCGCCGAAGATGGCGGCGGGTCGGATGGAGGCTGTGAGGAGCTTGTAGGGTGATTGGCGGTTGGCTGCGAGTACGATCTCTTCTGCCTCTGCCTATAAGAGGGAAAGACGGACATGTTAGCAGACTGTACAAAGCAATTGCCCAATGGGATTGCTTAAACTTGCCTTGGTTTCTGAGTAATACTCAGTTTGGGCCTTGCCGCGCACAATTGGGAAAGACTCGTTCGCATTGATCAAGTCGGTCTTATTGTCACTCATGATACTGGCAGAGCTGGTGAAGACGAGGGCTTGGACACCAGCTTTTTGGCTGGCTTCAACAACGGACCGCGTGCCGTCAACATTGACCTTCTTGAACAGCTCGTCGGAACCGCGCTGGTCGCCTTGGGCCATGGGGGAGGCGGTGTGGATGACGACGTCGGGCCGCACCTTTGCAAAGACCTTATCGAGGGCAACGGCGTCGGTGATGTCGGCCTCGAAGTAGTCGACGCCGGTGAAGCGGTTTTTTGTGCATCGGAGGTCGATGACGGAGACGGAGGCGGTCCAACTCTCGAGCAGGAGCTTGACGACGTGGTGGCCAAGGAACCCGCAGCCACCAATCACGAGGACCTTCCCGAGGGAAGCTTTTGCGTCGGTTTGTGCCATTTTGGTAGGTTCTTTTTTGGTGAGGATTGAGGGGGGAAGCGCGGGAGAGGAGGGCCGGCGGTGTGTTCAGGAGCTGGCGGGATTGTGTGGGCTACAGCAGATTCGCAAGCTGTATTTCGATAAATCGAAGCAGAGATTTGGATCGTGAAGGACGACTAGATGCGAACAGCAAGAGTGCGAAACGAAACGAACTCCCAAGGAAACCCGAAAGGACTGGACAGACTAGTATGAGCGTACAAAGTAGTTGTCCTTAGCTCACGATCCTAAATGATCATTCATTTAACCAGCAACCGGCGCACGCTTTTTTTTTTTTTTGCCCCTTCCTTCGCGGGGGACAAGACCCCCTTTCCCTAGTGCTTTGCCAAGCCCATTAGGGAAAGCCTACTGGCCTTTTGGGAGGACTTCCTCCAATGACAGAGGGGGCCCCATGACAGAGGTACGCTAAAGTTGACTCAACTGTACTATCTCCAGAGAAGCTTCAGTATTCTGCCACTGATGCTACCCTGTCTTACTGCTGCAAGACCCACCCAAGTTCATGATTATGTACTCCGTAGTTGGCTGGCCTGGCCTACAATTATTATTAGTATGGAGTAGAGAACGCTTGAACAAGTCTATCCTATCCAGCAATGCTGCCTATTTGTTCACCCACACACACGCCATCGAACCCCTCCACACTTCCTCTCTCCCGCCCTCGTCCCGAATACTTTATTTCACAAAGGTGCCAGCCTGGTCTGTAATTCTGTTCGAGCCGAGCAAGCAATGCACCTTTCATCTCATGCACTTCGCAAAAAGAGGAAACCCCACCCTCGGTGACGAGAATGAGGAGCGGCTGTGGTGCTGGCCATAATGGCCCCGGCCCCGACAGTGTGGAACTGCTCGTCCATGTTGCCGCGCCGAGTACTTACGCTGATGACACTTATTACCGTTCGCTTGCAGCGAGCATATCCTCGTTTGTCCCCTCGAAGAGGACACGGATCTATACACCACCGCCTGTAGAGAGCGCGTCGACTCCTCCCATTGTCAAGCAAGAACAATGCAGCTTGGATGCGAACCAACTGGGCGAGGTCGCCGAGCCGCAATCCCTTCTGCCGGAGCATTATGGCGTAAATAATACCCCAATGGCCCTTGACTCACAAGACATCTCCCTCAACAATGTCCTTGACAACCACGCCTCCCCATCTATACGAGCGTGTCGTGTTGTACGGCCTTCAACCCCGCCTCCGAACAGTCAAGTCGTGGCCGTTCTCGAGGTCCCCGACTCCCAGTCCCGCTCGCAAACAAGCATACCAGAGGTTCAGGACTCCGACCCAACAGCCTATATCAGCTTCCACGAGTTCTGTTCCCCCACACGGGTGCTTCAACACTACCTGCAAAGCATCGGCCAATCAACCCCCCACCGGACGAAACGACTGAGGGCAAACGTAGATATCGATTTGAACTTTGACGATGATACGGAGAATTCTCTTGACGAAGTGCGAGCCCATAAGGTTACGCGTAGCTTTCAGGAGCCGCCGACCTCACGTGCTCGTCCGCGTTCGGACCTAGAGAGAGCAGATTCGGATCCTTTCCCCCAGGGAACGCTGCGGCCTAGACTATCCAAGACGGTATCACTTTCAAGCACCCGCGGTCCAAACAGCAGCGACATGTTCGACCCCCCGACAGCCACCAACTTCCAAAAGCGTTTCTACACCACCCTTGACATCAAACCCCCACCACCCGCCGCCGCCCTCGACACCATCAACTCGGAATCCGTCGTCACCGACCGCCTCCGCCTCCTCGCCTCCGATTTCAACATGGATCGCCGCTACAGTCCCAGCACCATCACGAGACCCCTCGTCGCCCTCGAGAGAGGCTATTGGCTTCTCGAATATTCTTCATGGACCGACGAACTGCGCGAGAGCACCTGGGCTTTTCTCTCCAACTGGATCGGCGCCGGATTTACCGGCTGGGGTGTCTGGTGCAGACGGGACGAGGCCGGTAACTGGATGCGCTTGTACTGTTGGGGAGAGATTGCAGGGCACACTTGGTTGCTCCTATACTTGGCGAGTCGAAGGAAAGTCAAGGAGATGCGGTGCTGCTGGGTCGGCCACGAGGGAGAGCCTGTCATTATTGTGGATGGGAAGTAGTGGCGGCAACAACCGCCACCCTCCCTCCCTTGGTCTTTCTATTTTCCTTTTCTTCATGTCCTATTTACGTCCAATGATACCCAATTCTCACTCATATCTTAACCTATTATGTTGTTACTCTCTGCGATCTGCGCATTTATGTAATATTTTACTTCTCATAGTCACGAGACCCAAGTTTCACGAGATTAATCAAAATTGCTTTCATCTTTCATGCAAAACTCAAAATCTCGCCACAAAGGGGAAAAAACACGTAGACAAGAAGACAAGTACAAAGAAGACCAGATTCCCCAAGGAGAAGGAAGAAAAGGCAAAACACGTGAATACAAAAAACATGGGAAAAAACACGCCCCGAATTCCTATTAGTACAACCTGAGTTTGTGTTGTTTTGTATTGGGAAAACAGAACCCCGACCCCGACTGTGACCGATTTCTTTTCCTTCCTGGAATAATAATAACAGAGACCGGACCCAAATAGTTAACAGAAGCTGAGAAGCAAGGCAAGGAAAACTGCGTAGCGTCGGAAATGTAAAGTGGTAAAATGCTGTGAACTTGTGTTGCTCGGGTGGCCTTCCTTATGTAAGTGTTGCTGCTTGGCGACAGGCGGCTGGGGCTCCTGCGTAGCTGAATGACACCCTTGGCTTGGCCGGTGGTAAAGTCTCAACGTTTTGTTATTTTGCTACATCATAGGTCGTTGCATTCTAAGAGGTCTTTCCAGTCAAGGCCTTAATCTCGTTTGCGTACTGCTCGGCTTGGGCTTTGGCACCATCTTGGTATGACTGAAACGAAGGAAGCGAGTTAGCTACTATTTTTCTAGCAAAGAAACTTGAAAATGTGCGGTTTAAACTCACCTGTTTGGACTCTGCGGGTAGGTTCTTCCACTCTTGTCCCAAGGACTTGAGCGCCTCAGTGGGCTTGACGCCTTCAAACTCGCCCGTGGCCCACCGGTCCTTGGCGTACTGTGCAAAGGCACCCGTGGCACGCTTGGGTAACCGCTCGTCACGAATTGGCTTGTAAGACTTCTTCGTGCGGTGTGCGAGGCTGAGCCGCGCTCGGTTCGCCTCGAAAATGACTTCGGGGGGGTGGCTTTCAACCCAGGCCTTGTACGCAACTTCGTTGGCTCGCTTGTTCTCCTCGGCGGTGCGTTGCAGACGCTGGAAACCATTGTTAGCTTGTATTTGATACTTACGACAGGAGAGGATCTCACCTGAAGTTCGAACTCGGGTAAAGTCTTGAACACAGCGCTCGTCTCCTTCATTTTCTCCACGGCGCCAGCACCAGACCCCTTCAATTGCTCAGAAACAAACAAAACCCATGACCTCTCTGGCTTACGGGTAGGCTCCTTCAAAGCCTTTGCCTTGAGCTCCTTGACAACAATCTGTTTCTTTTGCTCGTCCGTCAACTTCTTCTTCGGCTTAGCCTTGGGCTTGGGCTTGGGCTTGGCCTTAGGCTTTGTCTTTTTGGCGGTTTTAGAAGTGGTCTTCTTGGTCTTGGCAGCCTCGGCAAAAAAGGCAGTTGCGCTGAAGCTTCGGATAGCGTAAGATGTTGCGACGAGCGGTGCGAGGGGCAATACTCGCGTCTTCGAGAACGAGGCAAAGGGTAAGGGGCGTGCACTAATGCGCCGCGAGGCGGCTCTGCCAATAGCTGTCAACATTGTCCGAACTGGGTATCGCTATCTAGAAGCGCGTATGTGGTGGAAATTGTTGGGTTTCTTTCCGTTTCTAGAGTCGATGCTTTGCTTTCGGCCGTGTCACAAACGAACGTATCAATACTGAATTGGGAAACCGGAATTAGAATCATCAGTTCGGGAGGGGGACATGCGGCCAGACCAGCCCCTGTGTTTTAGCTCTCCATAGCTTGTATGACGGTACCTGAAATAGGTCCAATCATGCATGGTATGTACTGAGTACATTTATCTAGTATATCATTCTTACAACGTATAGGTATCTAGTACACCAACCAGAAGAGGCTGACTCAGCGATTGAGCTTTACAAGTATCTGGTACATGCAGTATCTTCCGTTCATAGTCTATCTTCCCCGTACCATGTACATACAGTTTCCAATCTGGACTGCAAGGCAACGGCAGCGACGCGAAAGCTTTCCAGGCTGAGAAGCTCTTGGGTCATTCATCAGTGTTGTACTCCGTATGCCATCCAACTCCATCATTCATCATCAAGACCCTCAACACAAGAAAACGCCCATCAACCTCGAAATATCACACTCAATACGACTTCAAGCCTCTACCATCCGCGGATAAACAATCGGCGATCATAAAATCCCGATAACCGCGAACAAACGACGGTCGGCTCAGCTCATATTCCCTCCCACCTATTCTCTTTTTACCACTCAACCACAATGGATCACCGCCCTCAAGCCTGGGGTCGAGTTAGTTTTCTCCAGAGCCTGCCAAATTGGATTGTTGCTTTGTGTCACCAGTAATTAACTCTACGTGTTTCTATTGTAGCCTCGAGACGACATCTACGGCGCATACGATGCTTCCTATCTCCAATCAGGAGGCCCTAAGCAGACCACACAGTCGCCAATCGTGACAGGAACCTCAGTGATTGCTCTCAAATTCAAGGATGGTGTTGCGATTGCCGCAGACAACCTGGGTTCGTTAAAGCACTCCTCAATTCGGCTCTACTTCTTATCATGATTCGTAAAACTAATCCCTGTGTCCCTTTACATAGCGTCCTACGGCTCGCTTGCCCGCTTCACCAACGTCAAACGACTCCGCACCTTCGCCGGAACATCTGTCGTGGGATTCGGCGGAGATGTCTCTGACATGCAATTCATTGACCGGCACCTCATCGATCTCTCCATCAACGAGGCCTATACCGCCAACGTCATGTCCGCCAGCAGCCTCCACCGCTACCTAGCCCAAATCTTCTACCAGCGCCGTAATAAGTTCGATCCCCTTTGGAACCACGTCCTCGTTGCCGGATTTGACCAGGATGACAAGCCGTTCCTCGCCTCCGCAGATCTTCGCGGTACAACATACACCTCACCTTCCCTCGCCACCGGCTTTGGCTCAGCTCTCGCCGAGCCCATCATGCGGCGGCACGTTCCTGACGAAGAAGCCGCCGCCAAACTCACCCGTGAAGAGGCTGTCGAAATCATCAAGGAGTGCATGAAGGTGCTCTACTACCGTGACGCCCGCTCTCTCAACAAGTATTCCATCGCCGTCGTAACCAAGGACGGCATTGATTTGAAGGAGGATGAGGAGTTGGAGAAGCAGAGCTGGGCTTTCGCTGAGAGGATTCGCGGCTATGGTACACAGACGGTGTAGGTAGATGTTACGAGTAGTCGTTGCTGGTGAGCCAAACTGTTACAAATGTATTCTGTGGCAATTGCTTGTAATAATGTATGCTTCCGAAAGTGCATGGACACACCTCGCTCAAGTGATGAAGGTGTCGAGAGGGTATTTATTTGCACACTATTTTGTGCCCTGTATTTTTACACGCATCATTCTTTATTTACCACACGTTGCTTCCAATGCGACCTGTAGCAAAGTGTCTAATTTCAATCATGTAGTGTCAGGAACTAGTCACTTTTGAAAAGAATACCGTTTTCGGATATTTCGTTGAACAAGTAATCAAATCATTAATCAGATATATCTGAACGCTATTCGTCTCCAAAGATAAAACCAATAGAAAAAAAATACACGTAAAATGTTACCCTTGCAAAAACCGACAAGAACTGTAACCAACAACAGAACAACTCCGGCAAGCCCTCAAATCATCGAATGGTTGCGCAGAGGCAAGAAGGAACCGTCAACTGTGCAATACGCGACTAAACGCCCAACTCTTTCTCTATAACCGTGTCCTTGTTTCCAACCAGGCGCCAGGGAGACCATCTCGCCCCAAAATCAATTTACTCGACGGTGACCGACTTGGCCAGGTTTCGGGGGAAGTCGACGTTGAGACCCTCCATCACAGCAAGCCAGTAGGCAATGAGCTGGAGGGGAATAACGTTGAGGATGCCCTGGAGAACATCAACAGTCTGAGGAATCTCAATCTTCTCAGCCTGGCTGTTCTTGAACTCCTCGTCGCCGGGATTGCAGATGACGATTGGTCGTCCGCTTCGCGCAACAACTGTTGTTAAGACAAAGCATTAGTCAACAGGTATGTCAAGAAAAAACACAAGGTGTTTGATAAAGGCAAGGGGAAGATGGAGGGATAAAACAAACCTTGTTGGTAAGCATTGAGGGACTTCGTGAAGAGGTCATCGCGGGTCAAAATCATGATGATGGGGAGGTTCTCGTCAACGAGGGCAAGCACACCATGCTTGAGTTCACCGGACATGACAGCCTCGCAGTGGAGGTACGAGATTTCCTTGATCTTCAAGGCACCCTCGAGGGCGGTGGAGAACTGGTTGCCACGGCCAAGGAGGAGAAGAGACTTCTGGTTCTTAAACACGCGAGCACAGAGGTCCTTGATGGCGGCATCCTGCTTGAGAATCTCCTTGATCTGTGACGAGATGTTGGCCAGGCCCTCCATGATCTCCTCACGGCGCTTGTGCTTCGAAGCACGGTCCTCGCTAAGGGAGAGTGCAAACATGACCATGGCAACGAACTGCGAAGTGTAGGCCTTGGTCGAGGCGACACCGATTTCGGGGCCGGCGTTCACGTGAACACCACAGTGGGTGAGGAGGGAGATGGACGAGCCGACGACGTTGACAATACCGACAGTCAACGCACCACGTTCAAGGCAGTATCGGAGGGCCATCAGCGAGTCGGCAGTCTCGCCCGACTGCGAGACAAACACGCATGTGTCGTCACGGAATACGGGGGCTTGTCGATCCAAAAAGTCCGAGGCAAGCTCCACGGCGATGGGGATCTCGACAAGCTCTTCGAAGAGGCCACGAACCGCCATACACGAGTGGTAGCTCGTACCGCAGGCAATGAAGATGATTCTGCGGCAGCGGCGGATGGTGGCAATGTAGGACCGGAGACCACCAAGGGTAACGGTCTTGTTGGCAATGTCGAGACGGCCTCGCATGGTGTTGACAACCGACTCGGGCTGCTCGAAAATCTCCTTCTGCATGAAGTGGTCGAACTTGCCCTTCATGATTTCCTGGAGCTCGAGCTCGAGGGTCTGGATGGTTCGCACATTGGAGCTACCATCGGCCTTCTTGAGGCGGTGGATGTTGAGCGAACCCTCGTGGATGTGGGCTATATCGTCATCCTCGAGGTACATGACCTTCTTGGTGTGCTCGACAATGGCCGAAGGGTCAGACGAGAGGAAGAACTCGGTGGGCATGGGCATGCCGTCGTCCGTCATGAAGGCACGCGATTGCGAGCGGTGGAGGAGCGACTTGTCAGGGGCGTGCAAGAGACCGGGAGCAGAGAGGAACTCGTCGGCCTTGCTCTTGATGGCGACATTCTGCGAGGCCGTCTCGGCGGGGAGAGCGGTGTTCTCGTCAGAGTACTCGACGTCGACGAAGTCGACCTTCATGCGTCGCTGGGTCTTGACACCAATGACGAGAGGGGAGCCCTTACGAGCAGCGATGACCTCGTGAGGGTAGTGGACAGACTTGATCAAAAGACCGTAGGCGCCCTCGAGCTCCTGAATGACAGCTTTGGCAAGATCGGTGAAGCCGATGGTGGGGTGCTGGTCATAGAGGTACTTGGCGAGCTTAGCAATGCATTCGGTATCGGTGTCGGTCTCGAACTTGAAACCCTTGCTGGATAGGAGGGTCTTGAGTTCCTTGTAGTTGGTAATGATACCGTTGTGCACAACACTGAACTCCCAGGTAGGGTCGGACCTAGATTTGGGGAGAGGCTTCTGTCAGTATCTGAGAACGGAGCGACTCTAGATAGCAGGCAACAGAGGCAGTAAAGTCCTCATACCTGTGAGGATGGCAGTTCACACGCGATGGAGGGCCGTGTGTGGCCCATCTGGTGTGGGCAATGCCAGCATGTGAATCGAAAATCTTGGTCTCATCAACCTTGGACTCGGAAATGAGTTGCTTAAGCTTGGCAACCTTGCCAACCTCTTTGAAAGCAAACACCTCATTCTTCTTATCGCCGTCAATAGCAAGGCCAGCAGAGTCGTATCCTCGGTATTCGAGCCGTGACAGACCTAGAAAGGGAGGCAATTTTTGTTAGGATATCTCGTGGGCTAAATTAGGCTTGGTGTGGGCATTTTCTCTTAGCGGGGCAAGCTTCACTCACCGTTGATCAAGGTGTCGAGGATGAATTTGCGGTCCTTCTCGACCAAATAGTTGATATATCCGAAAATTCCACTAGACATTCGTTAGTTTTATAGGGTCTTGGCCTTGAATGACTTTTGGCCCGATGAGAGCCGCCCGTTCGTTCCAAAACATGCCACTTTGTGTGTCTCTCAATTGGTGTCTGTTTTTGGGGAGGGGCGAACAGGAGGCTCTCGCTGGGATCAAAGCCCGAGTGATGCTATCAAGAAAGGCCAAAAGGTCGTACCACATTGTGATCGTATTAGAATCGCCGGAGTAGCAGTAGGTGAGTTATTGGTTTTCAAGGGAAGCAACTCGTCTCGTGAGATGCGTTATGAATGAGCCCGTGAAGGTTCGGCGGGGGGTATCACAAGCAACCGCAAAGGACAATGTTCAACAGCAAGCGTTGGATGGAACCTGGATAGGCTGGATAGGGCGAATTCGGGGCGGGAGATGAAGATGGCAATGGAAAGGTGGTACAGAAATGAAAATTGGAGAGTGTGAAAGGGGAAATGTGAAAGTTCTCAGCCGGGGAGCAGTTGGAGGTCAGCTCTATTTAAGGCTTAGGGTCCTCAAACATCAAGCATGCAAACTACGGAGGAAATGGAAGGGGGAGGGGGTAAGAAGGGGAAACGAAAGGGGGGTGGGATGCAAGATGCAAGCTGTTGAGGTTGGAGGGGGTGAGGGGTACAGGGGTACAGGGGTACAGGGGTACTGTACGTAAACCAAACTACGGAGTACAGAGTACGTAGGTTAGTGGGAGTAAGTGGGGGCAAGAGAGTTTTTGCCAGTTCTCCCCATCCACCTGGTAAATCAGCAGCACTTTGGGCACTGTATTTACGTGTATGGAGTACGCCACACGCCGTAGCCACGACTACGCTCATTAACAGAATAAGCTACCTCCCAGGGAGTGCATTGGCTAATGCTCGCTCCAGTCCACTAAATGGAGTAACTGCATCCATTTCCCAGCATCACCTATTAATTAGTCCGTATTCCACCAAAACCTGCGGTGAAGAATCTCGTCTCCCTCGGACTAAACTATCTTAAACTACAAGCACGCAAGCGTCGTAAACTAGAAGCGTCTTGAGCCCGTTACTTCGTTTGTCTCGGAAGTAAAGGCCTGGCCTGATAACGAGTTGCACCACCGTTACTTGTCCGTCTTCCTGCATCCTGTCTTTCTCCTAAAGTCGCTTTGGGGGTAGCGCGTTTCTAACGAAATACTAATGCCAGCCTCTCAAGTTCTTATTTTAGTCGTCCAAAATTCCCCGGCTCCTAAAGGCCCAAGCCTCATCATGCCTGGCGGTTTGATGGAGTGGAGCAGGCAGTGTGAGCGAGTGCTCCAGTGTCGAGAAACAACGCAACAAGCGACGCCTGTCGATGATCGCCCAGGCTAACCCGGCACACGAATTCGCCATTTACCACAATGTTTTTTGGGAGCGATTTACGAGTAAATACTGTACCGCAAAACTCTTCCAGTGCGAAAACCCGAAATCAGACCCCTCCGTAAAGCCGTCAAAACATGTCCACATCACCACAACCGGGACAGACATGCTGAGACGGAGAAACATGCAGAAATAACGACACGTTGTATCGGTCACAACGCCGGCCTCAACAATGCTAAGGGCTGTACTCCGTACTCCCTGCTTTTCGCCTCTGGCAAAGATTCCGTGATGCTGTTCCAGCGCCTAGCGGAGTCGCCTACATAGCGGTGTCCCGTTGGTCGCCCAGTCAGCCAGTCAGCCAGCCAGCTGTTTCGTCTCCAATTCTCTCGGACAGCCCCACCATCCCTCATGGACCCCTGAAAATGTAGCCTGACAAGCCTGGTCTGACGGGGATCTGCTATCTTTCTCGCCCAGCGAATGGATTGTCTCAATTCCATGTTCGGAGAATGCAGTGCAGAGCACTCGCTACTCCGAATTTTGATATTGCAGTGGTTTTCAGCCAGCTTACGGGCTCGGAAGTCTTGTGTTGGCCACTGAGCTTACTGTCACTTGACTGCATGTTCGACGGAGGCGACATATGTTTCGGCATCTTGCATGCTCGGTTTTGTTTGGTGGGTAAAAAAGGGCTGTAGCTTTAGTGGCTGTTGTGGTTGGTGATATCATATCACACAGGCGTGGTCTACGGAGTATTTACTTATAAACTAGTTTATGTGCGACCTACAGAGTACTGGTACCAAGGGGTCGGCCATCGATGCCATGCCTGTTTTGAAGAGATGCAAGGTCGCAATGGGCTCTGTTTTTGGCCCTCGAACGCTCGTATTCCACAGCCACAAGAACAGGGTCGCCCCTCACTTCCCGTTCATCCATCCCTTGGCTAAGATCCTCCTGTTAACAGATACGAGAGCTTCTAGCGTATCAGTATCTATCTACCTGCGTAGCCTTTTGCTTTCCTGAGTTTTTTTTTTGTTTTCTTTTGGTCTTCGCCCGGCCTTATGTCCTTTTATTTCGGCATTTAACCATTCATTGGCTCTTTCGTTTTCCGCCTAGCGATCGAAGCCAGCGTGGGTGTCCCTGCTAGGCCTACGGAGTACAAGTACGAAGTTTAGATGATAGATACTGAGGCAATCCCCTGGCTCGGCCAGCTGTTTTTTCTACTCCATATTAAACTACATGCCTCATCCATCATGGAATCTTTTCGGCTTTCGTTCACTGTAGTTTAGGATGTGGCTCTTGGCAGGTACCCACCGGCCTAGAAGTGGTTTTAACTACTTCAGTCCATTCAGGTCGACGCTAATGAGGCGACGAAAAATCTTCGGTGGGACTGCGAAGGTGTGTCAAGGCTAAAATGTCTTCATCACCACTTGCCTTTGCTTTTTTCTACTCCGTAAGACTGCCTTCGCTAATGGCGACCCATCAAGCCGCAGCGACTGACTCTCCTAACTTTCGACGAATGAAAGCGAGAAGAGATACTCGGGCTAACGTTTTTGTTTCTGGCGATTAGTTCAAGAAAAGGAAGTGGCATACGGAGTAGCTTGTCAACCATATTCCTTCATTCCTTCGCTACGGGGTGGCCGTACCCACGAAGCAAAACTACGGAGTTTACAAGTACGAGAGTGAAAAGTGCGGTATTCCGTACGGAGTACGGAGTATTTAGAGATGCCGTCAATGCATGTGGACCATCATTACGCGATAATATTAATCTTGGATATGCCTACACCCGAACATTTCACATACGACCTCTGTTCTCCTGTATCAGAAAAGGATGGCGAGCTAAATCCAAATGGTTCGAGGTCCAATCGAACGAAGAGAAAATAGCTTGTTCAGCCTTAAAATGCAATAAAAGATCACTGAGGCTGTGGCATGGAACAGACTAGCGCCAGAAGGGTTGTCATTGGTGGGCTACCCGAGTAATCGCTGCATCTAATAATAGCACAAGCTCCCACTTCCAAACCCTTGGCGATGCCCAGGGCAAAAAGCACAGCCTACTTCAATGACGACAGAACAACAAACCCCATGCATTTCCAACGCCCTGATACCGGTTTTGATGTTCAATAGAAACACGATTCTTGGTCAATTAGGAATAGAGGAGCTCCAGGCCAAACTTTTATTGGCCTGGAATATATGTTGCCACAAGATCACATCTTGATTTTCGATAGCGGCGGGAGAATGCATTGGCCCGCTCACCACTCTATTCACCCCCTTCTCTCTCAAGGCACAACCTGCACATCGTAAACATTCATTACGGCACTACAACATCACGGCAGGACGCCAATGCAAACATCATGAAGTGGGTGCATTTTTCTACGCCCGCAACTTCAGAATTTCTTTGAAACCACAGCCCTTGCAAAATAAAATGCGGAGTAGAACCAGACTTGGTCCCAATTCCTCCAAGTGACAGGTTTCAATAATCAATCGTTGCATCTGACATCAGCCTCGAAATAGGAATGCCCTGCGTGGAGGCAGGTACAGTATTAATACCCCTGACATTTCGCCAAAGCTACTTTTTGGGGCTTTGCTGGCGTGGATGACAGGGTATGGCTGTCTCTGGGGAATTGACCTCCTTAGCCATTCCCCTTAAGATAGGCGTGGGCGGCGCTTGATTGGATGCAGGTATGGCCCATCTCTCCAGCAACGAGTGCATCTGCAGAAACACTTTCAGCACGTGGGCTGCTGTCCTCCATCCAAGTAAACTATCACTCCGTAATGCACGGAAGAATTCTGGACCGAGGAATCTAGTTAAAATGCAGTCCAAATTATGACTGTGATTTTCTTTTTTTCCGCATCGCTCACTTGCAAAAATACTCAACGGCCAGCAAAACTGACCTGATTGAATATGCAATTGAGCCAGGGAAGAAGCTTGACATGCCACCATATGGTGCCGGGAACCCATCAAGGTCGCGTAGCTCAATGGTAGGGCGTCAGGCTACGAACCTGAAGGTTGTGGGTTCGAATCCCATCGTGATCAGATAGTATTCCTGGTCTGTCCGATTAGCATCGATTAATTTTTGGTCTTTTTTTATTCTGCTAATAGAGCCGCCCGTTCGGGACAGTAAACGAGGCTGGCGAGGTATTGGTAAGCAACAAGGGTCGCGTAGCTCAATGGTAGGGCGTCAGGCTACGAACCTGAAGGTTGTGGGTTCGAATCCCATCGTGATCATTAGAATTCCTTCTAAGCAACTATTACTAGGTGCTTCGTTGTTTTTTTGGCTCTTTTTGGTTTCTCAGGCTGGAGAAGCAACCTGCTTAACATCCGATGTCTTTTTTTGCCTCTTCTAAGTCCATAATTCTAGTTTATTAGGGAGGGTGCAAGGGCCTGCTTCGCAGGGCCGCATTCGGTTGGCCTAAAATCACTGTAAAATAGCGCAACTGCGTCCTGAAAATTAACATTGTTACAGTTGCGGAGGCCCTGGAGGAAGCTGTCATCAGCCATAGCGGCGCCAAGAAAGTCCATAAATTCATGCGAATTCTCAGAAGGGACCTTGGCAGGTATATTGAAGGTGATTTATGCTTAGAATCTACATAAAACAGCTTCGGAGCCTTCGTTGCAGGAATGTCAGCCAGCCAGTACCTTCGATTTGCTCATTTCATCTACGACCTTGTTGTGTTTCGATAGGGTTAGGGTTAGGGCAAACGATATAGAGCGTATGTACAATTCAACGGACCTATTTCAGGATCTGGTTTGGCCATTGACCCATTAGACTTTACAACATGCCATGCCTGTCGATAAAACGTCCTTCTCGTGCCAGTTCTTAAATCACATGGTCGAGATGGAGAGGAGTTAGATATGCCCTGGGTTGCGTTTTGAAACAACTTATCACTCCCCAGAAGTGAAATTTACTTAACCAATATCCTGAAGTGACTTGACTATTCCTCAATAACTTACCCAGAAATTGTCTCCTTACGCAGCCATACTGAAAATCAGAAGCGTAATCAGGCTCTCCGTCGGGGCTGCGTCTACTTAGGAGCTGACTTGTTAGTCTTCTATATCCAGGAGCGCCAAGACCGTGCCACAGTGGAATCATCATAACCCCGAGCTTCCTTGGAATGCTAGTCAATTTGTACAAAGCCAGAGGGTTTATCAAACACGCTACCCTTGGATAGTATGGCACGCCAAGTGAATGATATCGCTTGACTACATCGCCTCTCCGAGTGTCATCATTTCACCACTATACCGCTGAGGAACGTGTGTTGTACAAAAAGCCAGGAATTACTGTCAAGGCAACCTTCTCGCCGTGGCCTTCCCAACTTACAACCGCCACCCGCTTCTAGACTCTGTTCTAATTCACAATTTCTGGTACTCAAGCTTGCCCTCAAGCTTCTTCGCCTCCGCAACCTTGCGCACAGCACGGTTGAAGTCGTCTTGAATGATTGCATCCCTCTCAGCCTTGAGAGCGAATAGTCCACTAAAGAATTGTGTCAATCGAGAACAGGAGAAACAAGTCAAGAATATCGTGTTGCTGGCGGCAAGTACTTACGCTTCTGTTACCACGTTTCGTAAATCGGCACCGTTCAGTCCATCGCTCATCTTTACCACGCTCTCAAAGTCGATTTCTCCCTCAGTCACAACACTGGCGGCATGGATTTTCAAAATCTCTAGACGTCCAACTTCGTTGGGGAGAGGGATCTCAATCTTGCGATCCAGTCGGCCCGCACGCAATAGAGCTGGATCAAGGGTATCGGGTCGGTTGGTGGCCATGATGATCTTCGTCTTGCCTAGGTAATCAAATCCATCCAATTGATTTAGCAGCTCCATGAGTGTTCGCTGAATTTCTCGGTCCGCGCTTGTACCCTCCGAGAATCTTCGGCCACCAATGGCATCGATTTCGTCCATGAAGATAATACAAGGTTCGTGTTCTTTGGCGTACCCGAACATTTCCCGAATCAATCTCGCCGACTCTCCGATGTATTTGTCGACAATCGCCGAAGAGACAACTGTTGTGAACGAAGATTTTTTGTCAGTTTTATTGTTTCCCAGTTGCGTAAAAATGAGAGGCACGAGGCCGAAGCCAAGAATGACTACTAACCCTTAAGGAAGTTGGTTTCTAAACTGCTCGCGACAGCCCTGGCAAGAAGGGTCTTTCCAGTCCCGGGGGGTCCATATAGCAGAACACCCTTGGGAGGCTTGATTCCTACACGCAAGAATAGCTCCGGGTTCTTGAGAGGAAGTTCGATAACCTCGCGCAGCTCGCGAATCTGGTCATTGAGACCACCAATACCAGAGAAGCTGACTTGGCCAGGGTCTTCGAGTGACATGTTGTATACGAGGGGATCGACTTCGCGAGGGAGCATGCGCATGATTGTGAGGGTGGTCATGTCGAGAGCGACACGGGTTCCCTGTTTCAGTTTTGCTTTGTCGACTTTTGAACGGCATCCTACGACGTATCGGGGACCAGATGAGGCCTTGACAATGACTGAAAGACGGATCGAGTTAGATGATGCCCGTACTATTTTCTGGCATCTTCTCAAAGGGAAAGGGACAGGGCCGGGGCCGAAAAGGGCAGCAATGAAGACTCACAGCGTTCATCATCGAGTTGTTTGAGGACCTCGCCGATAATTTGGCCCACACTCTGAAGTGCCTTCATGTTATCCTCGGTTCGGTCATAGTCCTTCGTCAGGCCTTTGATTTCTAGTCGTAGGGCCTTGAGTTTAGCTTCCCATTCGCGGGATTCGATCAACTTGGTCCGGTAGGAGCCAAGAGCCGCCTGGCGCTCGTCTTCCGAAGACATTTTCTTTTTTGGATGACGGGGAAATAGAAGGTGATTCGGTGTGAGATTAGGAAGTGGTCCCCCAGGGTGGTACAGGAAAGACGAGGTGTTGGGGGGGTTTCGGAGATAGTTTGTGGTTGAATGGTTGATGTACGATGTTGGTTTTGGAAGGTCCTGGGTCGTAGGCTGGGAGCTGACCTCACGAAGCTGGAGCCTTGCGCGAGGTACGCCTGCCTGATTGGCTCAAATTCTAGAAAAGTGGAACCGTTTTTTTAGGTGGTGTACGGAGTACGGAGTAGTTATACAGAGTACGCATCTTGGCATCTTTCCTTGTGCACCATGAAGACTGGACGAAGAAAAGAGTAGATTCGCAAATGTAATTAATTATTCACATTCTTTATTTAAAGCAAAATGCTCATTTGCTGCGTTATGTACGAATGGGGGTGGAGGAAAAGGTTATCAGGATACTGGCCCCACGGTTTCTGGGTGTAGATAAGAAAGATCATAGATCATAAAAGGGTCGTGGGATGTTCTAGTGGGAATGCTTGGAGCGCAATACAATGGAAAGGAAGATTTGTGATCGTCGGAGACTGAAAGAGAAATGTGCGGGAAAACTAGACAAAAGAAAAAAAGATGAGAATCGTCTGAAAATAGAGACTCGCTCAGTGTGTACAAGAAAGTCGATTGCTCAGTAGGACATCGGATCCTTCCAGCTTCCGTTCTAACGGCTTCGGGCACAACCGGGTCCGGGTATCAAAATGTAATCTTTGCATCATTGTTCGTGTAGCAGGCGTTTACTGCTTCCCCCCCCCCCCTCGCGGACGATTCCTAGCGGGTATTGGTACTGAGCTCGGCAGCGATTTCCTCCCGTACCGTCTGGCACCATTTGAATATGGCATCTTGAAACTCTTGCCACACGGCCGGATTCGAGTTGTAGACAATTCCCAGGGCGTCAATCTTGAGCACTACTTCCCAACGGAGTTCGGCAGCTTTCGCCCAGTAACGGAGGTTGTCAGCGCACCGGTACGGTTTGAGAGTGTCGTGGTGGAAGGACCCAATTGAGCCGAAGCGACGGCGAGTCTTCTTTATGGCCGCATTATGCATCTCGATTAAGCGGGTGCCATTCTGCAGGCTCTTGAGGAAAGGGGTGGGCAGTTCGGGGGCATCGGTGAGAGTGGTCCACTCGGGAAGAGGATCGGCCGGGGGTGTCAGCGAAGACATAAAGGCCAGTTCACGCTCTATTTCGCGGCCTGTCCAATCACCACGAAGCCAAGTCCAGCTCTCCCGCTCGGCCCGTTCGGCGGCCTCAATTTCCTCTTCTCGCTGAAGCATGTCGACAACGCTGGCAAGCCAGGTCGCCATCTTGCCAATCTCGTCGTTGCGGATACCTCCAACAAACTCTCTCGCAGCTGTCTGTCTGAGTACTTCCATTACGGTGATGAGGTCTGAGCGTACTTCCTTTTCCGATTTTATCGAGTCGAGACGGTCTGGCAGTTCGTGGGCAGTATAGTACACCTTTGCAGCGCGAATGGCGAGCGTCATCACATCCAAGATGTGCATGCCTTGCAGCTCATACCAGCCCTGGGGGCCCTTTTTCTTGGGTGTTCCCTCCAGCTGTTCCTCGCTTGAGTCGGCGTGCTTGGGAGGCACCACGCTAGCCTTTGCCTCGGCGAGAGCTTGTGAGGCGGTATCCAGGGCCGAAGTGAGGTCGGACTTGAGTTCTTCGATGGTAGGCGGTTTTGGCAGAGGCTTTTCTATTTGCTGGTAGGTGCTTACAGTCGGGGGTAGGATGTTGGCATCAGAGTCTTCGAATTCGTCCGAATAGTAATCTGCCTCGGAAGGACTCTCGTCAATGGGAGAGCCCATCACGGGGCCAGTGCCGAAGCCGTCGGCAGGCAGTTCGGGGCTGTTCCCCATTGATGCATAAGGCGAGTCGACGTCGGTCCCGACGATTTTGGGCAGGGTGGGAGAAAGAAGTCCGGAAAGATCGAGAGTATCGTGTTCCTTTTGACGCCTCCTTGCCAGCTGGGACCCTAAGCCGGTGCGCGCGAAATAATGTTGGATATGGGCAATACTGCCGAGGCTCAGGACACTTTCGCGTGAACGTGCACTCGCAGCAAAGTCGGTTCCCTGAGGTCGAACATAACCCCTCCTTCGGCTCTTCGCATCGCCAGGAACACTGCCGGAGGATTGTCGAGAAGAGGCAAAGCTAACATCGGACCTGCGCGAATGGTAACTTTCAGAGGATTGACGCGACGACACATCGCTTCCTAGAGACTCTCTGGAAAAGGAGACGTCGGTCGAGGACCCGTGGGAAGCGGACGAGGTGGTAGATAGACAACGGGAAAGCTCGGGACATGCACCCAAAGCCGGTGTAGGAGAAACGTCGGGGGAGGGGGAACCTGCCCGTTGGTGAACAGGAGGCAGGCTCGCTGCTGCGGTGTCACCCGACGTGGCCATTGGAGCTCGCAACGGGCGTACAGGAAATCGACGTCTAGCGTGGACTGAAATGAGGACCGTTCCAAAGGATAGATGATCTGTAAGAAGAGCAGGTCTGGTATATTCGAGATGGGTTCGTCTATTCGTATTTATGTCTCGTCTTTAACGGTCTTTAACGTTCGCTATTCAAGCGCGAACGTGCCGAAGCGTCCCTGTGCCACGGTTGCGTGGTAACGTTGGCGGGGAAAGTAGGTATTAACGATACTGCACAGCAGCTTCCGAAACGGGGTACCAAGATTTCCTGTGCGAAATCTTGGTGATAGAAAAGATACGCAAAGTGCCGGGCGAGGCGTCTTTCAGATAGAGAGGGGTATGTATGGCAAAGAGAGAATGTCCTCTTGGTAATAAAACAGGTCAGAAAATAATGCTCGAGCATTGATGGAGCATCGGGGAGGGATCGAGCAATCGAGGAGCAAGGGGTAATTATCGTGGCAGGGATCGTGTGAAATTGTTATTTACTTTGAGCTTGGTAAGGTAGGAGTACTCCGTACTTCGATGGAGTACCTCGTTCTGTCACGGAGCAGCAGGGACTCTCGAGGCCTGGATTGTGAGTGGAGTCAAGACATAATACTCCGTAGTGCATCAACCGCCACGCGTATCTCCAAAAGGACGATATTAAACTAGACCTTGAAAGCCGGGGAGTTCAGTGCCCTCCGATCGAGGTTAAAGCCAGCACCATTAGTGGCCTGACTGGCCATTGGTTTTGGCTCAAGGTTTGAGAATGTTTCTTGCATTGTGAGATGGTTGCTACAGCAGATGACTGCGTTGCCACAGGGAGTAGCGAGGGGGAGCTGTTTCGGCCCACCCTCCGCGTCTCAGGACATATTTACTCAACTAGGAGCTTATGGAGTCTTGCTTGCATTGCTCCGTCCAAGTACGAGTACCCAAATAATACGGAGGAGAAATAAAGATACTCCGTACTCTGTTGGGCTCTAAAAACTTTTATGGAGCCGTCTAGCTTCTAGAAAATGGACCGAGGGCCTGTGGGAGTTGTCCAGGCACCATTTGTTCGGCCTTCAGTGAACTACTAACTGTATGTAGTATTACGGAGTCTAGTTTACAAGTAGTATGTAAGTAAGCATTCGTTGCTACTTGGATTAAATCGGTGGAGTAACGAGACTGCCGTCCCGTAATTACAACTTTGCCTCTCGATGCGCTCTGTATGGAGTACGGGGCAGGCAATAGTAGTCAATAGTGAGTGAGCAGCTAGTCGAAAAGAAAACAAATACTTGTACTTGTACTCCGAGGCAATTGTGTTTCGAGATGGGACTGCTTTTGGAACAACGAATTGTCAGCAATTCGCCCGCGGGTGAACAGCCACCAGTTGGCTGTTCTTGATCAATGTTTCAGGGGCTGGGAACGTTGAGGGTTTCTCGGGTGCCCTACTAATGTTGTATTAGTACGGAGTACGGAGTACATACAACTCTGTACAATTATTAGCGGGAAAGGGGGAAGCGCAGTCGTTGCGGGTAGGTTCACAGTTCATCCGAAGGTGTGTACGGAGTACGGAGTCTGTGTCGCACGTGTAAACTACTTGTACGGACTACTCCGTACTACTGTACGTACAAAATACTAATACTCTGTACGAAGAGAACATTGGGGGAAAACTATGCATCGATTATGCATCAATTATGCATAAATGTTATTTGTACATATAGCACATAACGTACTCGTACTACTCTGTAGTACACCTTCACAAAGATAGTTGGAAGTGAAAAAAAGACCACAACCGTCTCTACTATGTGATATAAACTAGATCCCCAAATCCCTCCAAAAAAAACCCTTCCGTAGATCAATTGAAAAGCCCCTTCTGGAAAGTGAAGTCTTGTGCTACGTCTCATGCACGACGACTGAGAATCTGGGATAATTCTTCTGTTATCTGTTCATCTATTATCGATTTGGCACGTCTGTGTCGGAGATACCGTTGTAGTGCTCGTGTGGGCGGCCATTTTAAGTATGACCCGAGTTGTGAGCAAATGTTCGAGATCAATATCTTCGTTTTGGGATTGCTCCTTGAAAGAGTTGGATCGGATAACGATAGAAAACACGATAGAAGACTACCTACCACCTACCGCAAATGGCTCGTTTGCAGTACCCCGTACGCCCGTATTATCAGGGAGATTAATACTCCGTAGTGTCCTGTCCCATTGCCCAGTCCGTGATGCCAAGTATTAATGACACGGCCCCGCAGCCCTGTGATGAAATTGCTCGTCACAAACTGGAACAGAGCCATCTGGTAGTACGGAGTGATACAAGTACGTGCATTTAGAAGTGTACTCCGTACAAGTATTACGTGTAAACTACGAGCCATGCAATAAGTGGATGTAGGGCAATTCCCCTATGTAGTTTACTAGGCAGGTGGTGCCAGGCACACTCCTGGCTCCAGTACTAATACTCCATACTTTGCTCTTAGTTGGCGATCAACTGCAACGCTCATTTCACGCAGATCACCCTTCATTCGTCTGCAATCTTCTCGATCCTTTGGCCATCAGACACATGGGAATATCATTTCCGTCGGTGGGAATTGAGCTTAAATGCGTTGACGTTTCATCGCATTGCTGAGGTTTCATCGTTCTAATGTCGAATCGGCTAATAAACAATTGCATTTTCTTTGATGCAGGTGGCCGTGGCCTGGGTATGTCGGGTGTTTATTATCGAGACCGAAGTACGGAGTATATGGCTTGCAATTGATGACGAGGATTCCAAGACACAAATTCCGTCCTCGTACTCCATATTACTACTACTCGCAGGCAGTCACACTACTACAAGTATGAAGTTATGGAGTTGGAGCGCTCTCAAGGATAGTGTGAAATATTCGAATTGGATGCTACACTGCAATTACAATGAAAGAAATGAACTACGGAGTAATAGTATATACTACTACGCTTGGTCCCGGAGATTTAACTATTAGACAAGGCTTGTTGAGATGATGACCAACGCATTGCATTGCCGATTGACGTCAAGGTGCATGTCTTCCTTCCAGGTCCCCATCTGCATTCTCTTTACGTCCTTCTATCTAAAGTACGTCTCTCATTGACTTTTGACATGAGCTTGGGAATTTAGCGTGCTTTTATTGCTGTCTGTTCGTTCTTATGGCCATACTCTCGGACTCGGCAGCTTTACAACTTGCCTTTTTCTTCCTTCGAACCCATGCTAGCAGGGGTTGCGAGGTCATCTCCAGGAACATTACGGACCATCCTTTGCTCCATAATACGGAGCATCAGCCTACTAGTCTTTTTACTCCGTACAGAGCAGAACAAGGCCCTCTGAACTGCTCTGCCATGCACTATTACTCCGTATTATTATTAGAGGTCTAGTTTATTAGTTTACATGGACTCCGTACGGAGTACTCCGTAATGCTTCACATATCCCAGCCAGCATTCCAATGCTGCATGGCACCTCGTCCAGATCTTTGGTTTGGGTCCAGGACCAAGGTCCGTTCATAGGTCAATCGTGGACACTCAGTTTGAACAAGTCTCATGGCCTGGCTCAGCCGCCTAGTTCATTAATTCTAGGAATTCCCCTCTCTCGCTCTGCAAGACTGGTTCATTCCGTCCATCTTTCCTTACCTTCCTGTACCACTATCTGAGAGGGTAGGAGCTGTGCTTGAAAGAGTTTAACCTGCAACCGGCCTCGCCCCCAACGGCATTTCATTTACTCCGTAGTACTTGTACGCGGAGTATGTTCCTATTTTAAGTTCACTATTCCTTCTCCTTTCTTTACCCGCCCTTTTGTTCTAGTTTAGAACATTAGCGGTTATCGCACTACCGAGCATCTCGCACTCTGCATATTGGGTTCTCGGGGGGTATTATCACTGAGGCGGCCTGCGGCGCGGACTCGAGTCTTACTCCGTATAAGCGTTTGCTCTTCGGAGGCCAGGAAGGCTTGAAGGCTTCGGCTTGGCAGGTGTCTCCCATAGAAGCAGCCCGTCGAGTAATCTGGAAGGCGGCCAGACAAACGGAAACAACCCGGTATTACACGATACAAAAGAGACAAGGCTCATCGTCATCACCTGCGAACACTTGCTCCGTATTGGAGCCGGGAAATTGGAGAGAGCCATTACTATTACCCCCCCAGTCCTGTCACCACTCACATTTCCTTACCTTTTCCCTTGCTTTTTTCCTACTCCGTATTCTTTTTCGGGGGTTTCAATACTCATGATCGATGCGATTATCGTCCCCCGGATTTTTCAAACGGACTATTCAAACCCACTTGGGTTCTGATATTTATTGACCAACCAACGGTTCGATCGATGGTGATTGGTTTGTTTCGCTCCTCTCCCGGATACGTGGACGGCCCAATCGAAAGAGGTAACGCGAAAACGCGTTGTCGCTAATTGCCTGCCCAATCAACGTTCCACTTCCGACTGGTCCTTCAAACATGTGTGTGGCCGGGTAATCGAGCATCCGCCCCGTCACCTCTCTTGTTGATGAATGAGAAAATCTGAGAGATATTTTGCCCTCATTCATCCATGGGAGGATAGAGGAAGTGAAACACAAGAAGGGGAAAGGCCAATATTTTTTTTGTTGTCTCTACGGCTCTACGGGCCAAAGAAGAGGGCTGCAAAACTTCCCACTACACCGCCACTGGGTACGCCTCCAGAATAGTGGCTCGGGGTACACGCTGTTCACACCGCCACACGCTCCTTTGTGCTTGCCACTCCCTTCCACTTGGGACGCTATTGCACAGGTACTCTGTATACTCTGTACGCAGTACTCCGTACACTGCATTGGGCTTGATCCCAGCCCTGACCTAACTTCTAAGACAAAGGGGCTAGTCGGCTTGATTAAAAAGAAACTGCCATCTTTTCTTCCCCCCAACATGAGCAAGAGGGGAAGCATCTGAACGGGAAAGTGTCGACGAGGGGTAAAAAGCTGCTAAACCCTTGAACTTCTCAACAGAACAAGTGCATGAGAGCCTTTTTTCTTTTGCCTTGTAGAGCATCTATCCAACTAATGCATCTCGGCCCCGTTCCGCATGGGCTTGAGCGAATGCACCAGCCAGCAGGCCTCTCTCCTCAAATCCGCCAACAGGTTTGCCTCTGACCTTAGGCTCATTGACGAAGACCCGCGACGCATCCTCTGAAAACAACGACCTTTATCGCCTTACCGGTGTGTCCGACAAAACTCTCGACTACCGTCTCAATATTACTACCATTCCACCATTTCTCCCCCCGATAACTAGAGACAAAAATGGGCGAGCCGCACAGTCTTCACGGCCACTATGAGGACCGCACCGACGGATTCCTCCTCTCCACAGACAACGGGCCCGCTTTAGCGCATGCCAACCCTGGAGTGTCCACTCAAAACCCCCTGCAAAGCCTTGCAAGCCCAACAGGCCAGCGACCTAATCAGCCGACACCTCACAAAAATAGTGACGGTGTATTGCAACCGCATGCCAATGTCACAGAACCAGGCAGTTCTCCTGCAGGCACTTCAGAGCCATCCCAACACTACGCCTACAGCGACCGTAGCGAACTTTCTCCCACTAACGCAAGGCCTAAATCCCCTGTAACTATACCTATTGCACCCACGATTCCTGCCACCTCTTCTACTACCACCATCATAGTCAGCAATTCTCCTCTATCCATCGCAGGTGGTGGTTCAGTTGTACCAACCACATGTGGCCCCCCTCCTGCAATTCGTTTCGAACAAATCTCAACTCCATCCAAAAAATCTCTTTCCCTCGCAACACCACCCTCTTCACAACCTCCCTCCCTCCTGTCGCGCCCTTCGAGTGCCAGTACCGTCTCCATTACCCCGTCCCTTTCGCCTACCTCGCCGTCCTTCCAATACCAACAGGAGCCGCCGATAGCAGGATCCCCCGATTCGGCCGCCGTTCTCACGCCTCTGACCAAACCCGTACATGTGCCTGCCTCGCCTTTTAACTCAACGCTACACGCCGGCATTGCCTCTACGAGTGCATCGCCTGCTACCACCGCCAATTCAGCCACTTTGAACGCGACTCCCCAACCTCGAAAACCATCGCCAGGCCTAGCCGCTCGATTGAAGGCATTGGGTTTTGGCACCAGCTCCCGATCCCCATCTCCCTCCCCATCCCACGTAGACCACGTTGGTCGACTTTCCGAGCAGCAGATCCGCCACATAGACGAGACGCATCAGGCAAATTCAGTCATCTTCGCCATCGAACGGCGCGGCCGCCCCTGGAAGGGTACAGGCCCAACCGCCCTCGCCAGATCCGTCTCGGGCGCCGTCCAATCTGCGGTAAACTCGTCGAGGAAGTCGCGCTCTAGCAAATCTGGCATTGTCGCTACCGAAGACACAGATAACGGAGACCAACCGTCGCCGCCCTTGATCTTGCCTGAAATACCAACCATCGCACCCCTGAATATGGACACCCACAAGTACATCCTGCCCGATCATACCAATGGCAACGGCACAAAGGTTCAACTAGATACCCGGAGAGAGCACATTGAACGAACGCTGGTTCTATCGCCCTCTGAAAGCGACCCACCTCCCCCTCCCCCGCCGCCCAAAGACAGCCCGCCATCGAGCACATTGGCCGGCCCGGATCCTGGCGACGCAGGCCTAACGAGCTACTTCACTCCTGGCCACCAACGTGCTGGGTCCATTTACACACTATCCCGCCTCTCCTTTGCGAACCAACTCGCCCAGTTGACGTCTCTTCAGCTTCCCGACGCAGAGTCCCTATCGAGTCGAGTTTCCGCTATCCCGACCGCCCAAGCAGCTTCCATCGCTCTCATAAATGCCGCCGAACAGATTCGAAGCTGGATTTCCAAAGCATCAGAGGTTATTGACGGCTTGGACAGCGATGATGATGTAGAGTGGGCGGCGGCCGGTGGCCGTGAAGGACTCGAAGAAGTGGAGAAGGCTATTCTCCGTTTTGAGGAGCTGATCAATGTCTATGTGTCTGCCATTGAAGAATTGCAGAATCGCGCCGACATCGCCAAGGTATCGCCTACTGACCTCACTCATGCAGTCGTCCAGATGGAGGCTATCATGACTGAGTGGACGAGGATCCGCGGTACTCTGCAGGCCGTTCGCGAGCAGGTCGAAATTGCCATGGAATGGGAAGAGCTGTGGAACAATGTGCTAGGCGAGATACAAAACGAGATGGACGAGCTCTCTCGCCTTGTTTTTGAGATGGAGGAACGTCGCCACAAGTCGCTCATGGCCGCTTCTGGCGGTGACGCTCTTGACATCGGCGACCTGGAAACCATCGTCGAGGAGACGCCGCAGCCCACGGAACGTCTGCAAGCCAACGCCGCCCAGCACCGCTTTAGTCTTCCTGCCTTCCCACTGAGCCCCAATTCGCCAAGCACCCCTAGCCTCTCGCTCGACGACTCAAGTCTTCTGGGTCTCTTTGCCCGCATGCAACCCCTCCGTGCTTCTCTAGACTTTTTGCCCATGCGCCTCTCTGTTTTCGAGACTCGTGCGGAGAAGTCATTCCCCACAGCCTGCGAGGAACTCGAGATGCGTCGCGCGGGCCTAGACGGGAGCTACAAGAAATTAGAAAAGGATGCCGAATCGCTACGCAAGGAGCTCGGCGAAGATAGGTGGATCACTGTCTTCCGCGGCGTAGGCCGACAGGCGCAGAAGATGTATGAATCAACCGATAGGGCCCTCGGCAAGCTCAAGGAGGCAATAGACGCAGGCCTTCACCTCACCAGCCAACCCAAGATGAGCAAGTTGGTCGACTCGTACGAGGGAAAGAAGACTCATTACGGCCCTGCCATTGACCGGGTTCTTTCACTCATTGACAAGGGCATCAAGGACCGACTCACTGTCAATGGGGAGATTGTTCGTCTCCATTCGGAGACGCAGTCCCGATGGGACGCACTCAAGGAGCAAATGCGGGAGATGGACGCTACTCTCGAGGAGCTCCACGTCGACAAGCGCACACAGCAGCTTCGGGACTCCATCTCCAGCATGCTGTCCAATGACAGGTCCACGATCGGGAGTGGCCACGAGACGCCCGGCAGCTCGCCCCCGTCGTCAGTCATCATGAACTCTATCACTCCGTCTTCCGCCAAGGCCTCAAAGGGCCGGTCCGCCGCCCTTCCGAACCTTCCACAACCCCCAGCCAACAGAAGGCATTCCTCTTTGCCAGCTCCCACCTTTGGTCACGCGAAGTCACCTGCCGCGGCAGCGAGCTGTTCTCGCTTCACACCCGTCGCCACCCCACCTGCCACCGTCACACCCCCAGCCACTCGCCAGACGCGGCCAGCCTCGACCCTGATCAACCGACCACGCTGGAACTCTTCAACTAATACAGCCGATGTGGACACCGGCCATAATTTCAAACCCCTCAGCCTCACCACTCCAAGCCCCTACGCCAAGAAGACACCGGTCCCTGCTCGCTCGGTCTCGTCTCTCACACCTGCCTCGAGTTCCAAGATACCCGCTCTGCGTAGCCCCGCCACTCGTGCGATGTCGGAATCGCCCATGCCGAACGATACTCCTACGAGGATGACTACGACGTCACGCATGTCGTTCCGAGACCGATTAGCCCTGTCGCCGGGTCCCTATTCGCAACAGACGCTGTCTAGACCGAAGCTCAGCACGCAATCCTCTTCTTCCGCCACACTATCTGACCGTCGTGCGTCTTTACAGCCGCAGAGAGCCAAAGATGTTGCCAGTGGACTCCCACATCCGGCCCGACCTGCAAGTTCGTTAGCAACATCGTCGCGGCGCACAAGTTTGTTGCCACTGCCGCGACAGGATGGCTCGGTGAGTGGCCGCGAAAGCCCACAAACGCTGACCAAGTCACGCCTTGCTTTGCGCAAATCGGGTTCGGATACCAAACCCAAGGACACTCGGCCCAGGTGGCGTCCTTGAAGAAGAAGAGAGACTTTGTTTTCCCCCCGAGGAATGGCATGAAAACCGACCTCAACCCATCCCGTGAACATACTAGCCCTATTACTGGGTAGCTTTGTTCAAACCTTGTTCCATATGTCACAATCTACCATGCTTAGCTCAGGCCCTTTTTTTCCCTTATGATTCTGATCGTGGACGCTCTCTGAGAGAACCCATCTCATCTGTGTCTCCTTTTGGGCAATATTTTAGGCCTATTCGGTTTGATCTTTCTTCACCACGATATCCACTTTTTCTCTTCTCTTCCACCAATTTTTTGCTTCTTTTTTGCTCAGTTTGGCATGGAGTCCGGATCCGGTAAGGCGTACCGTAAGACGCCATCGTTGCGGCGTCGAATTTCTTAGCCTGTGCCTTTTTTTATCATTGTATGCTATATTCGAGAAGAACCAAGAGCCGAAACCTTCCCCCTGGCTGAGGAGGGCACCGGACTCTTTTTTTCGTCTCACAGGATCTTTTCTTCTTATTATATTCCTCCATGTATGAAAAATCTGGAAGGGGGTTTCAAAAGTTGCTCTGTTGCCTTGGAAGTGTGAAGAGCAGCGGGTAACTCAAAAAGACACCTTGTCTACTAAATTGTATTTGGCTCAATCTTATATATTTCTCTTGGCCTACCAGCATTCATCATGATTGGATCGAGAACGTTGCCATGTGGGAATCGGATGTATCGCTATTCTACGTATTGAAAGCTTCTAAGGCGTATAGTCATTGGCATGTTACTAGAACGACGTGGTATCATGGAAACCAGCTGTAGAAGAGCATGTTTTATTCCATCATCAGGGACAAGAAGTAACATGAGTGGGGTTTTAGGAGCAGACACAGTCTCGTCCGAGGAATAGGCGCGAAAAATAAGGTTGAAAAAAACAGAGATAAAGCATCGATCTACTATAGTAAGTAGGATAAGAACGAAACGCCTTTAACTATGCATAACCACAACAATGCATCATGCTCGTAACAATGTAAGATGTGTAATGAAAGATGGGGGGAGATGCTATAGATATGGGGGGAAAACATGCAGTCAGCATACGATATTGCGACGAGAGAATGCAGAGGTGAGAGTCTCTAGAGCGGCATAAGACCAATGGAACTGGACGCGCCAGTTCCACCGCCGCCGCCGCCGCCGCCCCGACCATCTCTCCCGGACTTGCCTCCCTTGTTCAGAAACACGCTGAGGCACGAGGTTCCGCCGTTACTACCGCGCTTACTGGCGCCGGACGAGGCTTTCCGCTTGGAAACCCCGCTGGAAGAAGACCTCTTGTTTGCGAAGCGGCGGGAGCTGCCGCTGGGTTTTCTCGCCGTGCGACTTGCTGAGCCCGAGGCACGGGAGCGCGAGGGGCCCTTGGAGGAGGAGCGGTTTGTCGTGTATGAGGGGCGCTGGCGCTCGGGCACGAGTTCGGGGGGCACGCTGAAGAAGTGGGATTTGTTTTCGGCTTCTTCGGCTTCTTCGTCCTCGAAGACTTCGTCGTCGTGCTCAAAGTCGGAGCTGATGAGGTCGACGACGCTGTTGCGTTTGTTGGGGGACTTTTGGTCTGTTGATCCGGTGATGGAGCAGTATTGGTCGTAGCACGAACGGATGAGCGGCAGAAACCTCGGTCCGTATTTTTCTACTTTGCTGATGTCGATGCCTGGGATGGTCTGCATATCCTCGGCCGAGAGCGTCCATCGGCTAGCCATTTCCCGCATGGCGCTCTCGGAGAACAGAGGCTTTCTCAGCCCGTGATCGTTCCGGATCTTTTCCTCGAGAACCTTGGCCTCGGCCACAAAGTTCATGATGACGTCCTGGTGGATCTCTGGTAGACTGGCGGTATCTGCGTAGTCATCCCGCGTGATGGAAGGCCGAGCGGTCTCGGTACGGGCTTTTCTTGACCTTGCTATCTTTCTCGTGGGCAGAGGTTCGCCATCTGAGCCGTCAAGGTCGTCCACGACAAAATCATCTCGCTGGTAGCCGTTGCGAGTCAAGGCGGCCACTGCCTCACGAACTGGTTCAAAATGATCGTCCCCGTCACTGTCGTAGTCTTCCTCCGTGTTGACAGGGGCTTTGCCCTTCCTTCGTGATCGCACCGGGGATGAGATATTAGTCGACGGCGGTCCATCACCTTGGCCCTTGGCTGTCTTTCTTCGTGTCTTTGCCATCTTGAGCAAGTTCGCCGGGCCAGCGGCCGGGGTCGTGATAAAAAGTTTCCTCCTACCTCTCAAGAAGTCGTCCTTGGACGGGCCAGCCTGATTTAACCCTCGGTTAGCATTTTCGGATAAAAGAAGATAAACATGGGGGGCTACGGAAGATGGGTTCTAAGTAGTACCTCGAGATATTGGAGAGCAAATCCAGCCCGCTTATTGTGAGAGCTTCTCTCTCTCAAGGCGTGTTCGACGGTAAGACGGTCAATCAGGCGTTCAACCTCAAACTTTCTCATGCCCTTGCATATTCCAAACACTTCACGAGAGACGGTCGATTTTCTGGTGTCTTTCTCTCCTAGCAAGATGTCGGCGCATTGGGCCGTCGTCAAATCTTCCTCGACTTCCGCCAGTCTGATTGCCGCGATGGCGGCTTTGGTCATATCTTTTTGCTCACAGACGGTCGACACTCGACAGTTGTCGCACATACTGTTGCATCCGGCCTTGTCGTACGTTTCTCCAAAGTAGCGAAGGACCTCCACCCGGCGACAATCGGACTTATTGGCACAGAAGTTGGTCACCTTGTTAAGCATGCCCCGGAGTCTCTCCTTTTGTGCTTCATTCCCGTCGCCTTTGTTAATCATGGTCCGCAGAATCCTCACATCAGAAAAGCTGAAATACAGGTAGCAGTCCGAATGCTTGCCGTCACGACCAGCACGTCCTGTTTCCTGGTAATAGCCCTCGAGACTTTTGGGCATTCCTTCGTGTACGACGAACCGTACGTCGGGTTTGTCGATACCCATGCCGAAGGCGATTGTGGCCACTACAACTTGGATCCTGTTTTTCTGCCAGAGTTTTTGTGTCTTCTGCTTCACGTCTGCCGTTAGGCCGGCGTGGTAGTGAGCGGCGCTTATGCCCCTTCCACAGAGATACTCTGAGACGTCTTCGGCAGATTTTCGCGAGATGGTGTAAACGATTCCGCATTGCCGACGGTGCTTTTCTTGGATCAAGTCGGCTATGCTAGCATAGGTGGCCGATTTCTTGGACTTCGCCCTCACTTCGTAGTACAGGTTGGGACGATTGAAACTCTGGGAGAATACCTGGCAGCGTGCCATGCCGAGGTTGTGCTTCACATCCATAATCACATTCTCCGTCGCCGTAGCTGTAAGGGCCATTAACGGCACGCCAGGAAACTGTCGTCGGACTGCTCCCAATTCTTTATAGTCTGGGCGGAAATCATGACCCCACTGACTCACGCAGTGTGCCTCGTCAATGACGATACGAGCCAACTTTTTAGTCTTGTGCAGTCCCTTCAAGGCCTGTACAAACATGGCACTCTTGTTGACCATTTCCGGCGTCACGTATAACAGCTCGATGTGGTGTTCGGGGTTGGGTGCTCTGAGGGTCGACATGATTCGATTCTTCTCGGTGGCGTCCGCCTCGCCGCTGTAGGCCGCAGCGTGGATTCCCAGTTGATTGAGATGGTCAACCTGGTCGTTCATCAGACTGATGAGGGGGGAGACAACGACCGAGAGCCCTTTGGTTTTCCCGCTCTTGACAACCGCGGGCAGTTGGTAACACAGCGATTTGCCACCGCCAGTGGGCATGAGAATGAAGGCGTCCTCGCCATTGAGGGTAGCGTTGATAGCCTCAAGTTGGTTGTGGCGGAATGACTGCATCCTGAAGCGATCTTTGAGCATCTGTTTGACCTCGGGTGACCAAGGGAAACGCATCTTATCAGCAGGGAACGATTGGTTGGCAGAATCCGGCAGGCGCGGCTCCTTGCCCTTTGGTCGCGGAGCGGGCGTGATGACATTCCCGGACGATTCAGAGAAGACAACTCGGCCATTTCCCAGTGACCCTCGACTCGTGGTACCCGGTTCCTCAAAGCTGTCGGCCCAGGCAAGCACTTCATCGTCCATATCCCCAAAGTCGCTAAAATCATGAGGCCTGGCGCTCGATGGCTTCGCTTTGCTGGCTGGTTTTGGCGGTGGAGAAATAACCTCGAGAGACGGGTCCTCCAAATCGTCAAAGACATCGTCATCAAGCTCCCATGGGGCTGGCGATCGAGAGACGGAGGTGCCATGGTTGTTAGGACGGGAATTTCTAGGGAAAAAAGGAGGGGAATTTCGCGTTGCGTGCCTCGGGGCAATTTGGGAATTGCCAGAGTGGTCGCGCTCCCAATTCGCAGGATTAGGGAGCATGGGGGATCCAGCGGGCAAGGAAAATTGTGTCTGGTGAACGACCTGGTCTTGGGATTCGAAGACAGCCTGAGCGAAGGAGGGCAGCGGTTCGTCTGGTACGGTGGGCGTGAAGGGAACCACGGGGCCGGATTCGGTTGCCTGTGGCATATCTCCAGCAGCATCCGTCACGATACGTCTGAGACCCGATGACTCTAGTATTCCACGTAGCTTCGATTCGAGGGACACTATTTCATCGTTGATAGCGTCCACTTTGTTCTCGTCCTCTTCTGTCGACAGGTCGTCGAGGTAGGCCTGGGAAATCTGCGCGAGGAGCTTTTCTTTGTCCTCTGAGAGCTGCTCAAACAGTTCAATCTGCTTCGTCACCTCTGCTAACGCGTCTGCCTCCTTTCGTAGGCGCTCTCGAGCTTGCTTGATCTCCTCCCGCTGATCCTTGGGCCACCCTTCGCGAAGAGCTTGTTCAAACCTTTTGCGATTCATCTCGAGAGCATGCTGCAACGATTGCTTTTCTTTGTGCGCTGCGGCTGGTTTGAGCATAAAGGACCTGATGTTCCTAGCAAATGAGTCTCCTTGCTCGTCAGACGAAGCCACGGCCGCTTGTGGCAGGGGCACTTCGGGAACATCGCATTCCATGGGTTGTGCAGCCACTGGGGCCGCCGACTTGGATGGCGTGTGTTCTGGTGGTGCCGAAGGCTGGTAGGGTTTGGATGTACCATTGAGTGTAGTAGCCGAGGCTTTGTGGCTGGGCGGGGTGAGAAATTCGTCTTCGGAATCTAGTACGACAAGTGGCCGCCGTCCCGTTTGGCTCTTGGACGGCGAGTCATTGCAGAGACGAGCTTTCGAGGGAGACTTGGTCCGTGGCGACTGCGGGGATAAACGGCCGAATACCCGCGTTGCAGGGGCAGCAGACGCGGGGTATTGAGAAGGCTGAATCTCTCTTTGGCTACTGGGCAGGCTGGGGGGGCGCAAGGGCGAAGTGGCGGCTATTCCAGGACGTGTTGAGGATTCCTTCCTGAGTTTCCTTTTGGCGCTTTGCTTGATCTCTCGTGAAAGATGTTCGGTGTGGCCGGGGGGGCAAGGGGTTCGGGATACGGATGGCGCGGGTTCTCTCTTCAGAATCTTATACACGCTTGGGAACTCGTCGTCGTCCGGGCCACTGTCATACTTGGCCTTACGCCGGTTGCTAGCGCCGTCTGGCGTGGTCGCAACCCGGGCCGATTTGAGATCGCTGCTTTTTCTCTTCTTTCCCCTCGGGCCATGGTCGTTGGGTTCGAGAACCGCAGCAGTCTCGTTTGGCACTTCCAAGTCACCCCAATCCACGGAGCTATCGTCATCAAACATAGGCGGCCCACTTCCATCCTGGTCCTCGGAGAGCCCATTTTCTGACTGCTTAGTGGCAGGTTGAGTGATAGGCGAGGAAAACTTCTTGGATTTCTTCGACTGGGCACTTGAAACGGGCTTTGGGTCTTGGCTAAAGGAGACGACGGCACTTTGTTTTGCACGAGCCTGGGTATGTTCCACATAGGCATCGGCGAAGCCTCGGCGCCGGTTTCCACCAGAAGATGTAGGGGTCAGTGGTGCGGCCTCGGAGACAGAAGTTCTAGACTCTGGCTTCTGGCGGGGTCGGGTCATGTTTTCGAACTCGGTTCCGGTCTCCTCGGCCGGTGGATTCCGATCACGCTCCTGTTGACTATTATGGAACTCAGTTGGAGCATCTATGGCAATTTCTTGTTCTCGTCTCGCATTCAGGGAGGGGCCGTTTGAGGAATCTTGTGATAGAGGCAGGGACGAGTTAGCCTGCGGGGAGGGATAGGGATTTGCGTCAGGGCTCAATGCGTTCCAGTTTCGGAGGAGCCAGGATATGTGCTCGTCCAAGTTATTTTGTGTCATGAAGTCGGTTGGACGGGACGAGGGGTTTCCTGTCTGCGAGGCATGGAAACGTTGAGCAAGCCTTGGCTTTACTGGACGTGGCTTCGGGCGTCAATCATATACATGGAATCAGAAGGCAACGGATGCTGAGCGGTCTGGTCGGATTCAAGGTTGCGTAGATTGCGCCTCTTTTTTTTCTTCTTTTTTTTCCGAGCCAAACGATTGCTCGTGATTCGTTCGAGGGGTCGGCTGACGACGCTGCTTGTGGCTTCACTATCGCGAGGTCCCAAAAAAAATATCACGGTTGTTGAAAATCGACACGCTAGACTGCCAATGAGACGCGCCTCAAGCACACCAAACGCGCTTGTTGTTCCAGTGAGCATGAATGAATGAATGAATGAATCTATTAACGTGCTTACGTGATCGTGTGCACTATTCTTATCTAATCGCGGACCTGCTAGTGGTCCGTGCTGAACGTCACCTAAATCACACAACAGAAATCCAGTCACATGACCGTTTAGTAATCCAAAAAATCCCGACCCTTCCATTTCACAACCTTCATCCTTCAGTGTCCACGACCTTCATCGTCTACTACAACAAGGGAGCGCGAGCTCGTGCTCCACACTTAGGCTTTCGGGAGCTCGCGGCAAAAGGGCTTTCGGAACTGGTACTCTACGTTCTCAATACGTTCTCAATTCGATCT